>JABUQX010009559.1:50000-57908 GCA_015478945.1 Trachelipus rathkii | reverse complement strand
AATACATTGTTCCGAAAATATATTAGAAAAGTTTTCCACACAAATAAACATGGTAATAAAGATTCCTGTATAAATAATATTTTATGAAATTAATCCGAATTTCATTTCAAATTTATTGAATATTTTATAAGTGTGATAAAAAGAGGGGAATTGAAAGATCATTTATTAAATTCTATTTTCAATTACAATATACTAAAATGCCTGTTACTTATTATATTACACATTTAGTTTTCGATAATCTGAATAAAGTGGATTATTTCAAAGTAATTAAAGAAATTTTTATGTTTCTGTTGGATGAACATTTATCACCATTTTACAATTATTGCTTCTTATTTAGAGAGTTTTGGGTTAATAGTCCTTCACACATTAAGATATATATTATAGAATATGAATCAAAGGAATCGCCATTACTTAGCGTTGAATCAGATAGTTTCAGTTTAATAAAAAATTTGTTCTGCCTCAAGAAATTTACAGATATGAAAATTATTAATTTAATTTTAAAATATGCAGATTCAACTGAAAAATTTAAGATTTTCTTGTTTCAAAGATGTTAGAAGATTATTTAGTAGGAATAACAAAGTTATATCAAAGATATATCACCAACAAAGAAAACCAAAAATATTAAGAGCAGAAAAATGTGTTTGTTGTGTTTAAATTATTTTTTTTATTTTGTTTGTGTGCCGAAAAGAAATTAAGTAGATATATAAGGAAAAATAGAAGATGTAATAAAATACTATCATATATATAGATTGTAAAATAGATACGGTAAATATAGTCTTATTGGATTTTTTATTTTTTTTTTTTTTATTATGTTAGTAGTTAATTAGCTTTAACCTTCGTATGGTTATGGTTAAGTCATTATTAAGTTACTATGGATAAAACTTTAGGATAATAATTGCTTCATATATATTTTATAAATTCAAATGTAAATATATTTGAAGTCATTACTTGCTGGTGGATATTTGTTTTCCTAATCATTAACAGAACAACGTGGGTACTTGCTTCCTATATATTGTGAATATAATCATGACACTACTACAAAGGTAAGTCAGATAGATACTTATGGAACCTCTTTTGGAATTTAAAGTACCGCGATAGATCAGTAAAACAAAGGAAGAGAGTATGTAACAAATAATATAATTAATAATAACTATTTTGGTACGGTCAAATAATAATAGATTGATAAGAGTAGTCAGATTAAATAAATAATGAACTAGACAAGAAGTTTTATTGTGTTTTAATGTAGTGAGTTTATCGAGTTAAACTATATGCAGTTTCGCTCCTCAGCACAATCTCTGAAGGGACGCATCTCTTGCTTCATTAAGCGCAATGCTCACCCTCTCATTAAGTTGTTTTGTTTCTTGTTAAACTAAGCAACCTGGACTTAAGAACTGGAAATTCTCGAGTATTCCAACCTAATGATTAAGGCTAGTAGCTAGAGTTAGAGCGTGTTGTCTATCACCAATATATAGACGTCACTAAAGATCATATAAAACTCCATACTAAACTATTTTTTTAAAGACGCTTATATTAGTTTTAGTATTATAGTCTATTTGCTGTCTAATCATCTAAAAGAAGGGTAATTAATATTAGTTAAAGATATATTTATGTGAAGTGTCAGAATTTTATAAATCAAGCTAGTAAAGGTGAAATAAAATGAATTATATATTTTTGGAAGTCCTAATGGCATTATATCTGATTATTCATAAATATACCTATCAAATATTTTAGATAGAGTCAATGGAAGGTATATAGTCTATACAAGTAAATTATGGCCAAGGGTAGATCTACGATAAAGAGATTAACTTGTGCCGAAATTTTCAACTTTTCAATTCGTTTATAAACCCCAATATAACAGAGTTATAATCTATAATGGACATATGATTAAGAGACAGATATAGGGGTCTCCACGTTCCGAAAAAATAACTTTACATCTGGTTTGATAGTTTCATAAGGTTAGGTGCAGTATACTATTAATATAATAACACATAAATGACACATACTGACTTAGTCAGCCACGGACATTAAATTGATTATTGCAAATTAAACTGATTCTAAACTGATTTTTGCCAATTTATTTGAATATAAATTGCTTATTACCAATTCATTTCTACTTTGTATTATATATTTAAGATATTAATAGAAAATATAAGGAATAAATAAAAATTACCACATATATTCACACCATAGAACATCTTTTTATGTACATAATGAAGTCCACCTGTTAATAAGTTTGAAAATCGCTGACGTTCACTATTCTCCGTTAGAGTTCAACACTTAGTTATACTATAGATATTGCTCACATATATATATATAATATAATATATATAAATATATATATATATATTATAAGTATATGATATAATATATATAATATATATATAATTATATATATATTATATTATATATATAATATATTATTAATTATATTATATATAGTATTATATTATTTATTATATATATTTTAAATTTAATATATATATATTATATAATTAATATATTTGAGTGCATGTGTATTAGTAGAAAACATATATTGTGTTATATGTTTTAGGCAAACGAGAGACATGGAGAAATTGTAATCAGTTTATAACTCACTGAGAGCATTTATGTTCTTTGAAATTTTAAAATATAATTATTCTATTATGGAAAAACTTCTTATAATATAGTAATATCTCAGGATAACATACAGAAGTTATCAAAACGCTTCCTCTAATGAACGAAGTTAAGCCACACGCACCGCAATCATACTCACAACAACACTATAGTTTGTACGCACAACGACAAAGAGGAACAAAAATTCAAAAAAAACGCTCCACTCTCACACAGATCTAGTCAACAAGCAACCACTCCGAAGATGGTACAGCCTATACACACTTTAATGTAATTCGATTTATGGACATGCACAAAATCAAAGTCAGTTCTATATCAGCCCTACAACTCTCACCACTAAGCATCGACAAAACTTGGACAATATGAGTGTTTTTTCTGATATCGGATGCAATTCACCAGTGTGATGAATCTCAATGAGTGTAACCATAAGTGCTTCCAATATTCAAAGTGTTTTCAAGAACTTAAATTTAGAATGCCTTCCTTTGCTGTTACTTATCACACAGACTATTTAATTATGGAACAATTAATGTTTAATTTATAATTTTTTAAACATTCAAATTGAATATAAATAATAAATATTCACCTATATATAATATATATATATTGCATTTTGCCACATTCATATTATATAAAACCTCTATGTATTTAGATTATATTATACTACCTATGTTTTATTTTCATAAAACTACAACAAATATATCAATCATAACTCATAATTAACATCAAAACATATTTGATTGTATCAATTCAGGTTGGCGGGAGATACGTAATGCCACGAAGGGGTGGCTGGACGTTCGGGTTATTTTCTCGGGAGAACGGGAGTATCTGCAACCTTTCATAACAACACACAGTGATTTGCGATTCAGTGGAGAGCGCATTAACGCAATCATTATAAAATCAACGGAAAGTCGGAGATTAACGGAGAATAATTCATAATACCCGAGATCCCCAAGAATTCGAAATCCACCAATGCCGTAGACTGATTTTGTGGTGTATCATGTTGCAAATAGATGTCTACAATATAACAAGTATCATGCATAGAAATAAATAAAGCTGTTCATATAGAGAGCAGATTAGAATCGAAAAGCAGCTTTGAAAGTTGTCAATTTATCACCTTCCATCCTATGAGATAGCCTATTACAAAGAGAGTCGCTAGTATGCAAAAAATAATTTTAGAGAATTTATGAAGCAGAAATTTCCTGAAGAATGACCCTTTTCGAATACGAAGTTATTCATTGATATAGGTCTTTAGTGTTGCAGATAATGTTATGGATTATCATAACTATCTGTGCTGGCATAAATAGAGTGTGTTACAATCTGTCTTATGGATCATATACATTTGGGAAAATAAATTTAATTTAATAGGAGGAATATGTTAAGCATCATAAAGCAATTTAATATCTATATTATAACAATTTTTTAAATTTAGGAATAGATGTTATTGTTCATGGATTGTAAAAAGTATAATAAGTGAATAATAGAGTTAATAAAAATTCCGGAAATCTTTAGTTAAAAATTGAAAACGATTTATATTCAAATAAACTTGAAGACAGAGCAAATAGACTTATAGCGGATTAATGTTCAAAAATTTATACCTACATAGTTGATCACGTTTAATAGTTAGAACATTATTATTTATGGTGACTACTACACTATAAATAATGAAAATATAAAGATATTTAAATGTTCTGAATTCTGACTTGGGAATATATATTATATTATAAATGGTTTATTAATCTATATAACTATCTTTGAAACCTTTTTTCATAAGGATAAATTTTGAAAAATTATCCACCTAGGAAACTCAGGAAAGTTACTATATTAGTAGATACATTCACTCAACTTAACTTAATCGAGTAAGTACGAGTATCTTAAGTAATTCCTAGATTTATTATCTTTCAGAATCTTTACAAAAGATGACATCTACGTAATATCTTATAATGTTTAGATCCAGTTTACTTAACAATATGTCATCTAGAGCAGATACAGTTTATGACTTCACCATGCGATAGATCGCAATTGCCTCATTTCACGTGGTCGAATTCAAACAATTAACTACATTTAAAGAATCGTAAAACGACCTATTTTATTTATATTTTTATACCACAGAAAATTATTATATCGAAAAAGAGACAGAGATCTAATTATGAGATACATTTGATTTTTTCGATACTCGGCTTTTGGTGAATCATTTTTGTGTTAATTTATATTAAATTTTTTAAAATCGGTTGGAAGGGATTCGAACCGGATTCGATTCAAGCCCTTTTTTTCAAATAGAAAAGATTCGAGAATTTTCAACACACACGGAATTCGGTTCAGAATGCAAATCGGAGGGATAGACAATGAGGGTTTTTCGCTTCGCGAATAAGGTAATCTTCTGAGGATTAAACAGAGTAAGCTTTCCCATAAACAGACTTTTATCTATGCACTAATTTCAGACACCCAGTGCGGATTCCAGAAACTACCAGAAGATAGTTTGAGCAGGAGTTCGAGAGACTATTCTCCAAAAGCTGATGCGTAATCTTAAATAAACACGTATCTCGAAGAAGACTTAATTTAGATAAATAGTGTATGAATAATATATTTAAATATTTTATTAAATATAGAAAATCTAAAATTCTTATTTAAAATAACTACCGAAATACTCATAATATCTAACTACATAACATATATTATATATATATATAATATTATATATATATATATATTAATATTATATATATATTAATAATATATATATATATATTATTTATATATATATTATATATATATAATATATTATATTAATATATATATATATTAATATATATATATATAATATATATAGATATATATATATATATATATATAATACTAAATACTATATTATATATATATTATTAATATATATATATAATATTATATATATATATTATATTAATTGAATATATATATTTATATATATTATATTAATATTATATATTAATATATAATTATATATATTATATAAATATATTATATATAATATATATATAAATAATTAATATATATATATAATAGTTATAAAATATTGCTGTATTTATGTTAGTAACCTTATGATAAATATATTCTATACAGGATATATATATTAATATATATATAATTAATATATGTATTATATATATTAATATATATATATAATTAATTTAATTATATATATTTATAATATATAATTATATAATATATATATATATTATATACTATATATATATTATATCTATATATATTTAAATTAAAGAGTTATAACTAATTTGGAAAGTTTATATAGTATTATGTATTTGCGATATTTAGTATAACACTATATGAGAAGTGTATATGGGCAAGTCCGTATTTTTGGATACGTATTATTTCCATGTAACATAGCCCTATATACCATTGAGAGATGTATTAGAATCTATACTACTCAATAGAGTGCAGCCGCTTATGTGGCATATTATATGGGTAGTCTAGTTCTGGTGGAATTAGTTACGATAAAAGCGACAACAACTCAAGAGGTTTTCGATATATAGTCACTAATCATTATATATTTTGCAATATCCTTTTATTTAATCTGAATCTTCGTGTATTATTTTACAACAGTACCCTTCTTAATTCATATAAGTCAATTCATATCATCTAATGCAAAGTGAAATGATTGTTTCCTCGTTTCGCTTTTTATATACACGTAAGCCTAGAAAGTTATGTAAAACTAATTTGTGTGTTTGCAAGTGTGTCTTAATAGATAAGGATGATTTGTCTGTGTTGTGCGGTGCGTGGTCGTTGTTGTGTTTGTGTCTTGAATGAAGGAGTTCTGCTATAATCCTATATGAGCAACTATGAAGTATTGTTTGCTGGCCTGTGAGTTAGTCTGGAAAAGTATGGTCTCACTTATTTTATAAGTGAATTCATATTAATATTCTCTGCTGTAACAAATTTTTGTCGATTTATATCTATAAACTTTATGCGATAGGTGGCGCAAGAAAAGAAATGCACGAATCATCTGCGTGTTGCCTATAGTTAGATCTCCAATGCAGCTAAACACACGACGCATCGGCCACCACAGCAAGAGTGCTCACACACACGGACAATCCATCACAGCTGGTGCGGTTGCGACACAGCATGTGGATGCTTGGTACCCACCTCACAAAAACTCACTGGTGCTCTGCCAACCCTATTTCGAAGTTTGCATTGATTTTGTGATGGGGAAGTCGCAAGTCAGTGAACAGCTCCCATACTATGAAATGATAATATTGAATTAGAAGTTACTCTAACTCACAGAGTCACATAATATTCAATAATCATTTATGTATCAGCTATATATATATAATAATAATATTTTTTTTTATGAGACTTTTACAACATAGATCTACTATATTCTTAGAAGAGTTAATCATATACTATATAGATAATCCTAGATCATTATATATATAACTACGTCACATATATATTATATATCTTTGAATATATATATATGAGAGAGAGACGAGAGAGAGAGAAGAGAGACGAATTGAAAGTCTCCAGTACATGTATGACTTTATTGAGAACCGCACTCCATGAACATTAACCAGGCCAATTAAATATATTTGAACCAAGCTATATATAATAATGAATAATTAACTAAATACAAATAATATATACCAATTATAATAATCAATAATCAAATAATAATATAATAATAATAATAACTAGATAATAATAATAATTAATAAATAATGATAAGACTAATAATTAGCTTATAATCAATTAATCCAGAATACTAAAAAGACTCTATTTCCGAAAAATGAATTCCCAAGATTTAACAGTGAAAATATTTTCAAGAATTTCTAAAAGTCGAAGGTTATAATTATAGATTTTTGAACATAACATCCATCATATAATTTATCTCAGTACTCCGCCTCCATACATATACTTACTTCATAATTATATACTATATTAATATATAATATATATATTAGATGGTATCGCGGTATTTGTGGCGACGTATAACCGACTTATATAATATATATATACCGGATTTTATATCACTACTTATATATATACCGTTATAAACTATACCGACTCCTAAACTATCTATATATATCCAGTATAATATATACCCGATAATCTCAATTAACGGAGACTATTTCTATTACAATCTAGTACACACATTTTTTAGACTTCAACTGATTTGACCTTTTCATGTTAATGTAGGTCAAGTGCAGCACACCAGACGGATTACTACTACTATAACATCATAACTACTCTAATAAATTATATAAATAAATAATATCTATTATATATATATTAATATATATATATATA
>JABUQX010009559.1:35000-45000 GCA_015478945.1 Trachelipus rathkii | reverse complement strand
AGTATCCATAGCAAAAGCGATAGTTTAGGGAGAGTGATGCAACAACAGTTTGGACGGACTGAAAGAGAATAGAAATAGAAGCTGTGAAGGCGTCTTAAAACCCACAATCTCTTCTTAGATGATTGTTTAGAAAGGAAATAATTTATCCTTAAAATAAAGATCAGGAGAAAAAGAAGACCAAAAATATTAAGGACAGATGAAGGTTTGAGTTGCTTGTTTTCGAAGGTGTCATTAATAGTTGTGTGGAAGATTGTATTGAGTAGAATGATAAAGGAACTGAGTTTTTAAGGCATTGAAAACTACCATGTCCTCATTGTCAATTAGAAATTCTTGAAGGATGCGAGGTTAAGTTGCACAGCCCACCTCTCTAGTCATGAGTTAATTGGTTGTATGGTGTTAAGGAATCTTTCAAATTTGAAGAGTAAGTAAAGGGTGGAGTTGGCCGTGTAGGAGTGACTACAGTTGAAGTGATAAAGTATAGAGTGGAAGATTATAATTATTATGTCAATAAGTAAGAAAAGAGTTGGAGATAGAATGAACTATGAAGGAACACACTATGATAAACAATGGCAGATTCAACAAAGTTGATAAAGAACGACACGAAAGGAAATAAGAAAGAATAGATAGATACCGAAAGAAAGAGGAAAGTTTAGAAGTCAAAGTTTGTGTGCCAAGACTCTACTCGAAAATTTTATTGTCTATCCCTAAACAAAAGATTCACATTGAAAAGAGCCGGGAAGGAAAGAGACGCAATAATAAAAAAAGGTAAGGTCGCATTGTTTCTTGCGAAAACTAATACTCGCGATCAGATAAGATTAGAACAATTGAAGTTTTTCTCCAAATCTTCCTATTAAGGATAGATTAAAAACATTTAGAAAGACGGGGAGTTTAAAGAGATACTACTTTATATATATAATATATAGTATATGTATATTATATTATATGTAAATAATATATATATTATATATATATATATATTATATAATATATATTTATATATATATATATATATAATGGTAGCTGTATTTATTTATTATTTGCCCCCTTCATTCTACCTCTACTTTCTTTGGATTAAATTAAAATTCTCTTACTTGTTTGGTAGAATCCGTATCGTTTTATTTTTTAAAAAGGTTTTTTCCATCAGATGATTATGTTTTAGGCTGGAAAAATAATAGCCTTAAATTCAAAAATTTTAGGCCAAAAATTGGATTCTCTATAAGATAGTTTCCGAGAGTTTAAAAAACTTTGCTTCAGCGATAATTGTTTTTGATTCATATATAGAAAATTAATTCATTTAAATATTTTTCGAAATTATTTAATATTTTAGCATCGTATCATTAGTAAAAACATATATTGTTATATTAGGATTACTATCGATTTCTTTTAAATTCAATGGAAAAGATATATTCTCCACACCTACGCGACTCACTGCCCGTACGGACTACGGCGCCAGGGAAGTAAAAGCTTTCGAGGAGGAGTTGTTTAAACATACAATATGTGTTTATTTATGTAATTGAACTTGTCCAGTCTTGGTAAATGTGTATCAAACCTTTGTTGTATTAATAAATTATATATTATGTGGCAAAAATTTTGCCATTTGAAATATGAAGAAGCTAATCTTTAATGATTTATTTTTTAAAAAAAAAATAAGAAATTTCATTTACTATTTTTCCTTTATCTTTTTTTTTTTTTTTTTTTTGAGACAGAGAGAGAGGAGAGAGAGAGAGGAGACGAGAGAAGAGAGGAGAGAGAGGAGAAGAGAGACGAGAGAGAGAGAGAGAGACGAGAGACGAGAGAGAGACCAAAGTAACTGACTCATATTTTAAATTGACAAAGGGATGCTTTTAGGTAGAAGATCTTTTTCCGCTGATTCTCTATCTTTTTATACAACTAAATCATGATAAAGAATTTAAACCTTCCTATTTCCAAAATACAATTTTTTTCCCGCTAGAATATAGAAATTTTATTAAAAGTTATATTTACATTAGAAATTCTTTAAAAAATATTTTTGGTTTAAAATTTTCCAGAAATTCTAGATTTAACTAAATAAATACACATCGTGTGTTAAATCAGACTCTCGAATGGGAGGCTATTTTGAAAGTTTTTAACCGTTTCTCAGGCTGTACGGCAGAGACGACACATAGTGTAGCAGATTCATTCTCGTTTCACTTGAAAGAAATCTTTTGAAAAATATTCAAATTGAATTAAATATTTTCTATGAATCAAAAATAATTAGGCTGACAATAGTTTTTAACAATAAGTCATATCTAAAACTATCTTCGAGAAGTGCCATTTTGGGGCCTACAATTTGAAATTTTAAGGCTACATATACGTTTCCAGCTTAGGCTTAATACTATTGAGAAAAACCTTCTAAAGAAATAAATACCAGTGCATTCTACAACACGTTAATAGATGTTATGTTATTAGAAAATAGAAGATATAGAACTAATATACAAATAACTAACTAATTCTTATATATTATATATATATATATAATAGTATATATATATTATATATATATATTTATAGTATATATATATATATATATATAGTATAGTATATTTATATATAATATAATATTATATATAATATTATATATATATATATATATATAGTATGTATATATATACGTATATATTATTTATATATTAATATATAATTAATATATATCTATATATAAATAGTTATGTATATATTATATATATATTATAATATAAATATATATAAAATAATTATATATATATATATAATAATATATATATTATACTATAATAATATTTATTATATATATATTAATAATATATATTTATATTATATATAGTCTATATATATATATATATTTTATAGTATATAAGTCTCGAATTGCTTTCCCCATGACGCCCAGTCACCGCGCCATTGCGTGGTTACCTATATATTTTAAAATTTCAACCTTACGAAATAATGAATAGAAACATTATTTCTTTTTCATCACAAGGGCTTTCCTTATTTTTAGGCGCGCCAAAACGTCATTCTCGGTATCTTCTATATATCATAACAACAACTCAGTTGTCGAGTGTCAATCTAAATCTTCGTATACAGGCATCAGTTGACGCGATTTTCCTTGATATCTACTTTTAATAAATAGGAATTTTATCTTCAACTTTGCAAAATTAAAAAATTTTCATGATATAGACAAATGTTTGTGTTCCTTTTTCTCGGGTAAGTTAGAATTAAGGCCACGTATTGAACCCGATAGTTTCGTTTACTGATGTCTTTCTCAATTAAATATATACAAGAACTTCAGGTTTTTAACTGATAGGGTTGTCCCCCTTCTTGGTGCGATAAACAACAGATGGTACGTTCAACTAAAGTAATATAAAAAGAATATAGATATATATATTATAATATATACTATATATATAATATATATTATATATATATATATATATATATATTAATATATATTATATATTGTATATAATAATAGTATTATATAGATATATATATTACTATATAGTATATATATAATATATATATAATATATATATATATATATAATTATATATATAAGTTATATATTATATAACTATATATTATATATATATTATTATATATAAATATAAATATATATATACTATATATATATATTATATATATATATATTATTAGTAGTATATTAATCTATATTATATATTTATATATTTATATATTATAGCGTCTTCAGGCTTCTTATGCAGAAAGAAATATACATTTTAATTCTTCAATCGATGTTCTTGAAGCTTGCAAGATAGATTTAAGTGAGATTATCTCTGCGACGCTATTTTCATTAAGCTTTGGTTTTGTGTCAAATGTTTATTTTTGAAAGAATATTTACAATATAGACGAAAGTCAGGAGTGGAATTGAAAGCTCAAACAAAGATATGTGAGTAGATTGATGTTGTATAGAAGTAATGCTTAAGCTTCAGTATATATATATTATATTATTATATATATATATTATTAAATTATTTAAATTATTTATATTATAAAATATATATAATTTTAAATAAATATATAATTACATTATATTATTATATATATATATATTATATATATATATATATATATAGTATATAATATAATCATATATATATATAATATTATATTATATGATATATATGTATATATATTATTATATATATATATATATATATACTATTATATCAGTATATATATATATATATAATTATATATAATATCATATAGTATATATATATATATATTATAATATATAATATAATATATATATATAGTATATATATATAATATTATATTATATATATATATATATCATACGTATTATATTATAATATATATATTTAATTATATATTATCATAATACATTTTTTATTATTTAGTATATATATAAATATATATATATATAATTATATATATATATATTATATATATATATATATATACTATATATAATATTTATATATTATATAGATATATATTATATATATATAATACTATTATATATAATATATATATTATATATATAATAATTATATTATGTATAATATATATATTATATATATAGTATAATATATTATCTAAATTCTTTTAATATATACTATATATATATCACTAATATATATATATCTATATATTAATATATATTATAATAAGTATAATATAATCTATATATATATATATAATATATGATATATATATATGTATATATATATATTATATATATATGATATATATATAATTATTATATATATATATATTATATAATATATATATATTAGTTATATATATATATTATTATATATTATAATATACTATATGTGTTTTCTTCTTTATTTATATTATATAAGTATAATTATATATATATTTATTATATATATATATATATATATATATATATTATATAATTATATATATATAACTATATCATATAATATAATTATATATTATTATATATAATATATATAATATAGATATATTTTATATATATCCTAATATATTTATATTATATTATTATATCATAATATATATATATATTATATATATATATATATAATATATATTTATATATATATTTATATTATTATATATTATATTATATATTATGTATATATATATATATTAATTGTATCTTATATATATATAAGTATATAATATAGTATTATATATATATTATAATATATATTATATATTATATATATATATATTTATATATATATTTAATATATATTATATATATATATTATATATATATATATATATATTTATATAATTATATAATATATATATACTATATAATAGTATATATATTATATATATAATATAATATATATATATATATATATATATATAATATATATTATATAATAATATAATAACTATTATTATATAAGTATATATATTCCGATGTCTCATACCCCTAGCAGTTAAGGTCGGCATATTTGTTGCAATAATAAGTATTTTGTTCACAATGTAATTTTAAGGATATGACGAAAATCTGAACTCTACATTACAAGCAAATGGGATGGTGTAAATAGTGGGGAGATATCGAGCACCTCCAGAAAGAGGTTCTTACTAGGACAGATCCCAAGAAAAGGAAATATCAAAGAAAGGATTGACATGTGATTTCGATGGTTCTATTGCCGCCGAGGAAGATTAAAGGAAATTGAATATAAATGAATTTTTATTTCTATTTTAGTCATTATTTTAATTTATTTTGGGGGTTTGACAAATCAGGTTTTTATTTTTCTGATTAACGTCATAATTTTTGGGGTCAAATGATTCCAAGGCCTTCCTCTCCGATGGATGACATTTATTCCTTCTGGTGCTAATTACTTTTTTAAAACAACAAATTTATGGATAGTCATTACAAGGAATAGATTAATGTGGAAGAAAGAGAGATGAAAATGGTCAGGACTAGAGGACATCCACCAAATTCATATAGATTGACTTAATGGAAAAAATGGTGGTTGTCTACATCTGCAATAGATTTTCGAGAAACAAAATCAGACATAAATTACAAAGAAAAGGGTACAATCCAAAGTAGTGAGCGGTGAAAATGAGGATTTTGGATTTTATATGTCCAGGGAATGTATGTGGGTATCCGTTATCGAAGAGACTGAATAAATATCCATTTCCCATGCATGCTTTGAGAGTTTCAAGAAATATTAATATTTTTATCTCAAAAAGTTTCAAAGTTAAATAAACATCGAGAATCCGACGGAATGTCATAGGAGAACTATTTATTATTCGTAGTTATAAGCTCAGAGAGAAAAAAGCGCATTTAAAACAAAGGTTTGTAAGGTAAAAATAGTTTTTCTCCTAATACAAAAATCATTTTCAGTTTTCCACTTACAGATTTGCTCTCTCTCTCTCTCTCTCCTCTCTCTTTCGTTTACACCATTTGTTTTCCTGTTTTTCTCTATCTCCTTCTCTCTCTCTCTTCTCGTCTCTCTCTCTTCCATTTTTTCGCTTTGTATAAATTAGCGTTTTTATTACTATCTTTATAAATCTTAAGTTTCATAGGAATTAAAAAGATTAAACTTCGAGTTTCGAGTGAAGTTTTTTCTAAAGGAGTGTAAATCGTAATCTTTATATTTATCATTACATATATTTATTCTAAAAATATATTTATGTTAGTGCTTGTTTATAGTAATGTGAATATATGTTATATACTATATATATATATATATATATATATATAATAATATATATTTATATCTATATATATATACTATATATATATAATATATTATATATATATATTATATATATATATAGTAAAAGTTATTTAACGGCTACAGGATCGGGAGCTGATCAAAAAAAAAATTTTCACAGGTAGCCTCTATGATAATAAACTAGACTGTTTTAGGTCGAAATGAAAAAAAATTCATATTCAAACTACATAGCTACACAGCGAAAAGGAAGAATTTTTGTAATCCTGGTACAATTTTAGTAAGGAAAATGTAAAGAAAAAAAAAAAATTAATGTTAATGAATTATAGCTAATATGAGGCGAAAGCCATTTAAGACTTTTAAACGTTACCTCGTTAATAAATAGCTTTCAAGTAGTTTGGTTTCGTTTTTAATTAAAAGAATACCAAAGAGTGGGATACACGTTGCCCAACGGGGTCTTCGCTTCCGGAACGTACGGGGTAGGACTATTCCTCCGGGAGGTCTCCGGAACCGCCGCCTCTGGTTTGGGTGTCGCGGGGGTTCTCCGCCCCTCCCCTACGGAAGGAAAAGTCCTCTGTGTTCCCCGTCGCTCGAGCCCCTAACATTGCCGTGGTAAACCTTTCACAAATAATATACTATAAATTTTGCCTGAACAGGTAAAAAAAAAAAAAAAAATTATTTCGCCTAGAACATCTATTTATGTATCAATAGATGCTACCTGTGAAAATTTTTTTGATCCGAGCTCCCGTTCGGTGTGGGCGTTAGTAACGTTTTGGTCCATATATATATATATATATATATCTATTTATCTAATATATATATATATATATTATATATTATAATATTATATATATATATAATTATATATTATATAATATATATATATATATATATATATATATCTATATATATATGTATATAACATGTAATTATGTGGTTAGGGCATTGACTGAATATTTTAGGCTGTCATGTAAATATGAAAGCTGTATAACAAATTTGTAAACGAGGAGTCTATTTATTTACACGTGGAGAATGAATCGTTTATAATCGAGTCTGACCTAAAAAAAAATTGAGTACATATAATTAAAATATAAGAAGAGATGGTGATAGAAGCATTAATTTGGTTGATTGAATATATAAATGCAGCACACGCTCATTCATATATATTAGTATATATATATATATATATATATATATATATATATATATCTATTTATATATAATATATATATATATTATATATATATATATATGATTATATATAATATTATATATTATATATGTATATATATAATATTATATTATATATATATTTATAATATATTTATATTATATATATATATATATTATATATGTTATATTTAATTATATAATATATATATTATATATATATGTAATTTATATATATATAAGATATTATATAATAGTTATATATATATTATATTAATATTATAGTCTATATATTTATATATATAATATATATATATATTCTTATATATATATATATATATATATCAAGAAAATATTTAAATTATTTTTTTAAATAGAAAAGTATATATATATTAATATACTTATATATATATTGTTATATTTATTATATTATATATTATTATATATATATATATATATATAATATATATATAAACATTTTAAAATGTGTTCATGCTGCTACAAGTCTACAACCTTTGCGCAGACTTGCAGTTCTCTCTCTCTCTCTCTCTCTCTCTCTCTCTCTCTCTCTCTCTCTTCTCCCTCTCTCTCCTTTTCCTCTCTCTCTCTCTCTCTCTCTCTCTCTCTCTATCTCTCTCTGTCATTAGCATAATGACAATGAGCTCTTTCTAAACAAAACCTACACACACTCATTTACACTACCATTACCTCAGCCGTTTAAAGTATTATTTATAATTAAGATAATATTCAAAATATAACCATGAAATAGTTGCTCAATTGCATAATCACAGTAAAAGCTTATAATTAATTATTAAATCTTTTAGCATCTAATAACATTCCATTCAATTTTAAACTAATATTGTGAATTTAAAGTGTAGAATTTAGGAATATGTAAAGGTTTTTTAAAGTTGTAATTAAAATCGGGGAAGTTCTTTTATGTTATTATAGCTTACCGGGATTGATTTTTTTTTAAGGAATTTCTGAAAACTTTTTAAATAAATTTTTCATTTTAAGAAATCTATATTTCTTCACTTGAACCAATTAATCAATTATTTCAACATTACAATTATCTAAATTAGTAAAGAAAGAACAGTAATGGAAAGATAAAAAAAAAAATTTCCTCCTCATTTCTCGAACCACTGCATGAATCGAAAATTTTGCTTCAAGAACAACTTTAAGCTAACGAGCTCTCTTCCAGGCGATATCACCAGGTTTTCAACCTGTCCTTTTCTCGTTCCTAAGATTTTAAATTATTTCATCATTGCAATAACCGCAATTAATCAGTTAGTAAAGAAAGAAACTAACGGGAAGGTAAAGGAAACCTGCCTCCTCTGGGGTGAAATCACCTCATGTTTCTTCTGAGAACAACGTACTCGATACTCTAATGTTGAACCATCCTGAAACCAAAAAATGTTTGATTCAAGAACAATGTTGAGCGAACGAGTTTCCACCCAGCCCTTCTTCCCTCATTCCTAAAATTTTAAATTATTTCAATACTTGCATAACGAATTAATAAGCTAGTAAAGAAAGAACACTAACGGGAAGATAAAGTAAACTTGCCTCATCTGGGGTCGAAACAACTCATTTTGCGACTGAGAACAACGTACTCGACGATCTACCGTTGGGCCATCCTGAAACCCAAAAGTTTTAGGAACGAGGGAAGGACAGGGTGAAAATAAGTGATATCGACTCAGTGTGTAGCGAGCCTCAGTAATGTCCGTGGTGGAACCTCGAATTGCTGTCCCATATAATAAACCTGATCTATGCTTTGCGATGAGGAAATACGGCTTTCTTCATATGCAGCTACTCATTTAAAAATAATGCAGTTAAAAATTCTTTATGAGAAAGCTGAAATAGAAAGGTTTAACTTCCAACAATTACTTTTATTAAAACGAAATTTAATAAATATTAATTTACCATAGAGTCAAAGCTTTGGAACGATTATACCGCCTTGACGCAGACAAAAAGAAAATAAGAATCACATGAGAAATTTTCGAGCAGCGTATCTTTAAATAGCGTCATCAAAGCTCACCGGTTTGTCATTTCGCTGATTGACAATATCAAATTTGAAACTAAAGCTGAGCTGATTAGGCTAACCCTTGACAGTTTTAGGCTCCCAAAAGCTTCCTTTCGCAACTTGCTACACTGATAGCTAGAGTTAA
>JABUQX010009559.1:25000-27500 GCA_015478945.1 Trachelipus rathkii | reverse complement strand
ATATATATATATATAATATAATATATATAATATATATATTAAAATTGATAATAAAAGAAGTAATTATTTCTCATCCTTATCGACAATAAGAGTCAATTCAACTTTCATTTCCTCCTTATTTCATGTGGAACATATGCATCCGCAATTTCGCATGGATGTCAAGCGGATTTTCACACCTGCGAATGTCTACATTATGTCCTTATATTCTTATAAATAGAGAAAGACTTTCAAGTTGAATCTTCTTAAAACAAATTTCGAAGTATCTAGATTTGTATCTTTAAGGGAAGATTAATTATAAAATTGATGGAAAAAATACAAAAAAAATAATTGGAAATAAAGATATGTTCTCTTTTTATTTTTTTTTTTTTTTTTTTTTTTTTTTACATTAACCAAAAGGCAAATAGTATTTTTGAAACTATAAATCCGCTCTTGAAACGGTTTGCCAATTCCCAGCCTAAGGAAAATCTCTCAGGTGAGCGCAGACGTGGGCTTTAAAGAGAGGAAGATTAAATATAGTTGGAAAAAAACAGAAGAAGCCAAGGGTTCCACAGAACAGAAGTAGCTGGAAAAAGAAGCCCACAACGAACAAGCTTGGTCGCAATACTCAAACGCAAAATTTCATGCGAGAGCACTGGCACCCCTTGTATTCCGAGGCACGCAATGGATGAATACGACGGCCAAACTCCCCTGAGCATCTACCGCTGTAGTACCTAAGAAAAGAGATAGTGCGCCAACTTCAGTCCCAGAGATAGAGGGTCAAGAGTTTGAAAGTAGGGCAATTAATTAGTCTCTTAGCTTTGACTCAACCCTATCCAAGTAGAAGGGTGGAGCCGGAGCCCCCCAAATGTGAGAACAGTACTCCATACAAGGCGAATAAGCCCTTAATAACTGGACAACTGTGCAGAAAAAAAATTCCTCGCAAACCTGACAGAACTCCCAGTTCTTTGAGGCCGCCCTAGCAATTGAAATATGAGGTTCCAAGACAATTTATTGTTTATGTAAGACCAAGAATGTTTATGCTTATTCCAGGAGAGACTTTTAGAGCCGTCGAAGAAATAGAAAGTTGGGAATGTCTTTGAGAGGGCAGATAGAAGTTTAGTTTTAAAAATTGAATTTTACAGTGCGTGACCCCACCGAAATCCCATCCAGATCGACAAGATAGAATCGGAAAGCTGAAGACAAGAGGCAACTCTAGAAGCAAAAGAGGAGCAGATAAAGTGAGAGTAGAAGAGTGGAGGGTTGAGTCTATCGGCATAAGAGAGTGAACAGATTGGAAGTACAGCTGAGGAAGATCGTTGATGAAAATAAGAATAATTGGAGAGAGAACGAAAACCTGCGAAAACACCAGCAATTAACAGGAAAGGAGAAGAGGTCGGCTCCAATCAAACGTGCTGATATAGAGCGATCGGAGAGAAAACCAGACAAGAGTAAGCAAAGAGAAGAGGAAACCCAAAGGAAGGAGCTTAGAGACGTGACGCGTGCCAAACCGTGTCAAAGCTTTGGATATGTCAAGCCCACCACGCAAGACTCCCATGGTCCCTAAGGGCAGAAACCATAAATCAGTTAGATAGAAAGTAAGTCACCAGTTGACCTCGAGCGACGAAAGCTATACTGATGATCTGAAAGAAGGGAATGAGACCCCAGATGATCCGGAAATGAGAATTAAGAAGAGTTTCAAAGATTTTTAGATAGAATACAATGAGAGCCTTAGGGCGATAGTTAGAAGGAATCAGAGCGGCTACCTTTTTTCGGAATCGGTTGACATATGCCC
The DNA here is from genome assembly GCA_015478945.1 of Trachelipus rathkii. Taxonomy (NCBI): domain Eukaryota; kingdom Metazoa; phylum Arthropoda; class Malacostraca; order Isopoda; family Trachelipodidae; genus Trachelipus; species Trachelipus rathkii. The sequence continues at coordinate 25,729 of JABUQX010009559.1, read as the reverse complement.
GCTTCCAGCACTGAGGAAAAAGTATTAGTATTAAGACATAGAGGGTAGAGTTGAACGAGGACAGCGCCAGCTCAGAATCACATCCCTCAAAAACGGGGAGGAATGCCGATCCGGCCAACTAGCCTTCCTGACTCATAGATCTCAGGATCCCATGCACACGACACGTGTAATCACAGGTAAAGACATGGGAAACCTGAGAGGAGAAGGATAGGAGGGATGGCAGAATGTCCAGGGTAGAATTAGATGAAAAAAGGGGCCGAAGAGATTGGCCTTTTCAGAAGAGAGAGTACAACAAGAACCGTCAGACGAATAAGGGAGGAAAGCAGATTTACAAAAGTTGTTAGAGATGTTTTTGGCAAGGGCCAGAAATTCTTTGATCTGGTAGGAAACCAAGCAGGTTTGTCGCACCTCTTTTATGAAAGTCGCTTAGCCTGGCAATAGTTCCTGCAACATTCCGAGCAGAATGAAAATTAGTAAGATTGATAGAGAATGAGAGTTTTGCCATGCCCGATACGCAAATGTCTTCTCTCCTTAATGGCGCCGAGAAACAACTTCATCAACCATGGATTTTGGGAGAAAAAGACTTAGTGAAGAGTAATGAACCGCTCATCCCATCGTGATTACCGTCCCCCACCTTTTCACTTTGACCGAGCATCCCGGATCAAAGCAGGATCATTCCAAGAGAAGTTAGCCAACAAAACGAACGCAATTCCGCCCAAATTAGCCCGA
>JABUQX010009559.1:20000-22500 GCA_015478945.1 Trachelipus rathkii | reverse complement strand
CGGCTGCCACAAGTGCACTTTCCTCTCAATCTACTGCTCCGATTTCATATTCAAATTCACTGGAAACAGATGAACAGTTAATAAAAGAAAAAATTGGAAAAGCTGCTAACCGGTTCAATTATACCATCTCCTCCGCCCCTTCCCTTCTAGGACTCTTCTTATAAAAGATATTCACTCCCTCCCTCCTTCTCAACAGTCTTCAAGCTCTTCAAACCTAATCTGAAAAGTCTGAATCTTCAATCTACCTTCTCCTCGTCAATGGCGCATCAAAATCATCAAACGACTTGCCTCTTAACAAAAAAGAAGACATAAAATTATCTCCTGGAAAGAAAAATCTGAATCAGCAACAGAAACTCAAAAATTTTTTTGACATCTGTTAATTGTTTGACTAACCAAGGAAAATCAGAAAGTTCAAATGAAAACAATAGAAAACAAAAAGAAATTCTATTCGATACGACAAGAATCAAAAATTGTCGAGCGGAAACAAATGAGGAACAAAAAGCAAATTAATCAGCTAAATTTTGAGCCAAGGACGAAAGACAAACACATTTTTTTTTTTTTCAAGTTAAAAACTAAGATTGTGTATCGAATCAAAAACAAAGGAAGAAAGACAACAAGTATTTGAGAAGAATTGAATCCTCAAGACTGATAGTAATAAAAATTACAAAACTTGAAACAATAATTTTAAGTCCTAAAATAGAAACATTAGCACAGCCTCGGTTCAATTACGATACATAAACCTTGCTTATGACAATGTACAAATAAGGAAAATACATTGGATCAGCCGCAGTTGCCCTCGGAAGTTTTCTCATCTAATGCTATGCCATTAGAAAAACGTAATGTTGTCGACCAAAAGGCATTACCTAAATCAGTTGAAAGCCGACAAAACATTACTCCAATCAATATTCAACAAAACCAATCTACTCCACCTATAGATAAAAGAAGTCAGAATGCTATAAACCAAACTACTCCACCTATAGATAAAAGAAGTCAGAATGCTATACCAACAGAAAGAGTTAATGCTGGAGTTGCAATTAATAATCCACCACCTAAAACACAGGAACATCTCCATAATGCCACTTCGGTCACTTTTCAACCCTTCCGACCAGGTGTTAGGATGGCTTCTCCACCTACTGAAGTCAAACGAAGTCAGAATTCTAATTTTGACAGGATGACCCGGCAAACGTCACTTCCTGCTGATGCAAGTTCTCCACAAACAAACGTTAATATAGGTTCCATATATGTACCACCAGTAAGACAAACTTCTTCTGAATCAGCTGGACAGAGCAAATCGGCTCCCCAGTCAGCTCAGTGCTTAAGTTCTAGCCCAACAGGACTGAATAAGGGGCCTTTACCATGGATGTGTGGAGTTAGAAAGGAACCATCTCCTCCACCTGAGTTTTTAATTTATGCCCAAAAGGCTCAAGATCGAATTCAGAGACAGAGATCTTTAACTCAGCAAGACACCATCCGACAACAAATTTATAACCCAAGAGAAAATGAAACAGCGAATTTACAACAAAATGGATATTTTCACCCTTCCACAACCTATTCCCCTACTAACAACATATCCACAAAACCAATATAATAATGAACAGTACAACTGGAGGTTACCAGCTCACCAAGTAAAAAATCAGCAGCATCAACAACAACAAACTCAACAGCAGAAAAGTCAAATATTAAACCAACCTCAGACACAAATAGGGCAAACAAAGTCAACAATCAAGATTTTCGCAATTTTCTCAGCAGCGAAGCATGACATTGCCAAAGAACCTCCCTAGAGAACGTATTATACCCATTATGATGGAAGACTCTTCACCTGCTACACCAACATCAAATATTCCGATGTCAGGTGGAACTAAAACTTTACCAAATAAAATGAATTATCAACCTTTACCGCAGAGACAGCAATCTTGGTCTAAAGCTTCTTCAGTTCCCTCTTCTCCCATGGGAATAAATGCAGCATTCTCCCCTTATGATCAAGACAACTATCATTCTTCATCTAACGCACTAGAAGCACTACAACAAATGCAGCAGAATTTAGCTAAACTCAATTGTGGTCTCCAAACGTAAGTCGGATTTTGAAAATAACCTTTGAAAATAACATTTTGTTTGTCATTTGTGAATCTTTCTTCGTTTAATCTAAATGTGTTTACCAATTAGTGAGATTCTGGTTTCCGACAATTGATTTGAGTTTGCTAATTAAATTTTTTAAAATAACATATATCGAAACAACATAGATTTTGTACGCTTAAATCCTAGGTTTTCATTATAATTTAATTTATTTTTGAATACTAATAAGAAGTGAAGTCAAATGCAGATTATTTAAATTAATTATTTATGATTATTTATTTATTTTTTAATTAACTAAAATTTTGTGATGTGTTGCAATTTGTAACTAATCTAAAATATTTTTTTACTATGATTTATAATGTCTTTCACAAACTAACTTAGATTTAAATTAAAAGTTTTATGGTAAAAAAAAGGAAAAGAATTTGAA
>JABUQX010009559.1:5000-10000 GCA_015478945.1 Trachelipus rathkii | reverse complement strand
TATATTAATTATATATATATATATATATTATATATAATATATATATATATATAATATATATATATATATATATATACTATATATATACTGGACAGTTATAGATTTTTATTCGTTAATATTTTTACTCACATTGTCTTTACTATTAACATAAAACCAGGCTCTGATGACGAGCTCTGGCGTCACTTGAAAGGCCAAGAAAAGGAGTCAAAATATCGAGTAGGCAACATCTCAAAGGTACAGGAAGAAGATTTGGGTAATTTGGAAATCAGAACTTCAACGGAAGATCCGAAGCGTTTGTCCCAGTGGAAGAAAAACATACCAGTTTTCTTCTTTCTTTGTAAATATCAACCATCTCTGCATCAGTCGTCTTCTGAGACGATCAGTTCATTCAAATCATCCCCAGTCCAAATTTTAAAGTTCTTCAAGCCATGAACAAATACGTACCCGAAGTAGATGGAGTAGGATGATTCGTAAGAATAGTGCCCTCTGCTAGAAAGCATTCCAGAATGAGGATACTCGAAACTAATGACCTGTAGAATTAGCCAGGATTGATATGTTGTGATGTGATAGTGTATCACCACTAGCGTCTTGTCCTTATTGGTAGATTTACCTTAAAGAATGTAACAACCTTCAACACCTTGCATCTCTGATACAGAATGGATGTTTTGAAAACTAATATATAATAATGTTTTTTCCTTTGCTATAATTTTTATGTCATTATACACAAGTGTGTTACCAGAAGTAAGAATGTTCTAGTGTTTCTGAAAATCCGATGTAAAACTACTTCCAATATTGAAAAAAAATATATATTTTTTGCAACTATTAACAAAAATAAATAAATAAAAAAATACTAAATTTCCCAAAACGTAGAATTTTGCAAAGTACTTGAAAAGCAAAATGAAAAGTTAATAAAGTATGCGAAGCTTTCAGACATGATGTATAATACTTCTGAGATTGAGAAATAGCATGCCATTTTTTTTTTGTGACAAATTACGATTAACTTACAAAGTACGATAAAACCTTATGAGCTTTATGAATAAAATTCTTTCGTTCTTCTACAAACGAGAACACTAAAAATATTTTAAATATATTTTAAAAAAAAAAAAAAAAAATTTAAAAATACTGGACTTTATGTAAAGATCAAGTTTACATTTATTTTATTTAGTTTGCTAGTACGTTATAATAGGTTAATAATTTGTTAGTTTTCTAGTTAATAATTATATTAAAAATGCTTTTTAAGATAATAAAGCCACAGATTACACAAATTTCAATTAAATGAAATATATTTTAAAGTTATCATTACAGATAAGAAAATGTATCCATAATTTGGGTTTACTTCGTTCTATCCTAGAGAGTTAAGCTAATTAAAATGCTAAATAATAATAATAATAATAATAATAATAATAATAATAATAATAATAATAATAATAATAATAATAATAATAATAATAATAATAATAATAATAATAATAATAATATTCACTTGCCTCTTGATGCAGGTCCCCCAATAGAAGCGAGCTCTGAACCAAGGAAGTACGCTGGATCTCACATCCCGTCGCGGTCCTTCAGAATGCTTCAGACAATGACAGACGATGGTACGTACTTGGTTTGGATTTTTGTTTTTACATTAAAATAATCGCTTTTTTATGCTTTATTTTATTCTGCTGGTTTTAAAAATTGCACAATTTTTATTCCTGCAAGTTGCGACTGAATATTCAGTGTTTGATTGGTGCTTTATTATTATTATTATTTTTTTTAATTTTTAATATTATTTTACTTAAACTTTTTTTGATTTTATAAAATTTAAATTAAGATGAGTCAATTAGAATATTGAAAACAATTTTAACCTAACTTAAATGCAGATCTCTTTTATGAAACAAATTATATATATATATAATATATATATATATATATATATATATAATATATATATAATTATAAAAAATATATAATATAATATAATTATATATATAATAATATATAATATATATATATATATTATATATATATATAACATTAGCAGTAATGAAGTGGTGATAGTGAATGTGCGTGGGTTTGATGGTCTAAGAAGAAATATTATTTAGGGCACCTAAATAACTATTTCTTCCTATACCACCAAACCCACAAACATTCATTAGCACCTCTTAGGTAATAGTAGGAGGTAATAGATAGAGTGAGAAGATTGATGAAAGGTAAATCTGGCAAATATAGATGTAATTACTGGTTTGAGAATGTCAAAATGAGCCAGAATGTGATGACATGATATGGAGAATTTTAACAAAGCTTTATGCAGTATATAGTCCGAAGGATTGGAAGAGCAGTAATAATAAATATCCTTACATAAGGGTAAGAGAGATAAGGCGAAAAATAGGGAAATATAGTTTATTGAGTGTTGTTAGGAAGATATATGCTGGTATTTTGGTAGAAAGAGTGCGTCGAGTGGCTGAGTGACTGATTGGCGAAGAACAAGGTCATTTATAAGTAGTGATAGAGGATGTGTAGATCATATTTTAACATTGAAACAAATGATTGAGATAATGAGAGAGAAGAAGAATAAATTGTTTTTTTGGTTTCATGAGCTTGCAACAGCGTATGACAGGCATTAATAAAGCTTCTGGAAGTTAGTATTATGTGTTGGGAAGCTCTGAATGAAATCAAAAGATGTATAAGCGACAGAGAAGAGTGTGTAGGGGTGAATGAAATTGAAAGTGAATGGTTTAATATTAATAGCGGAGTGAGGCCTGAATGTGTTATGTCTCCTTGGCTATTTAATTTTATGAATAGAGTGATGAAAGAATTAGAGGCAGGAGTGGTACGGGAAGATGTTACACTGATGGAGAATGGAAGAGGGTTGAGAGTCCCTGCTTATTTTGCGTCGAACCTGAAGAAAGTTAGGTGAGATTGTAGAGAGTTTAGCAGTGTTAACAGAGGGGATTGGAAGCAAATGTAGATAAAAGTAATGGGATGGTAGTGATGGATGAGAGTCCGCATTGTAAAATCAGGTTGGATGGTGAGCAATTGTTACAAGAATATGAGTTTAAATACTTAGGCTACATGCTAGATTAAAAGGGAACGAAGTTTGCAGAGTGTGGTAGGAAAGTTCAAACGGTAGGAATGGCTATGCATAAATCCCCTTGGTGATGCACAAGAGACTAGTCTTGAGTCTCACTAGGTTTTGCAGAGAGTAGCGGTTACCGTGTTTAATGTATAGTAGTAAACTATGTTTGCCAATAAGGGGTATAGATCTAAGAAAATATTTTAGATGTACAATTCAATGGTGTTTAGGTGTGAAAAATGATAAAATGAGGAATGAACGTTTAGGAACTGTTAATTTGAAAGAAAGACGAAATGAAGAATAAACCCGAAAAGGTATTAAAGATATTTGGTTCATATGAAAGATGGTTATTAGCTGTTGTTAACGATATATAGTGGGATTCTGTAATCGACTGGCTGCGAGACCGTTAGAAAAAGTGGAGTGAGTAGCAAAGGAGATTCTGAAGTAAAGGAATGTAGCGGTTGAGAGGCGAGAGAAAGTGCATAACAAATTGCAATATGGTGTTTTGAGGGGGTATGCTTGTAGGCCTGCCCAAGTATAAACCCTACATTGACGAGATACCACAGTGAGGTCCGTCGCAAGTCTTGAACACCTAGGTTTTTTTTTTAGACTGCCGTCCGTAGCTTTCATTTAAGGTATGTAGGGATGTTAGGGGGCTTTTCTTTCACTTAGGTTCATGTTCTTCTACTACTTTCTGTTCCGGTGTGAGTTGCGAACCTCACCCCCATCTGGGAAAGTAGTAGATTGATGATGATGATGATGATGATATATGATAATATATATATATATATATATATAATATATATATATATATATATATATATATATATATATAAGATATAATAATATATATATATAATATAATATAATATATATATATATATATTAAATATAATATAAATATATATATATATAATAAGAAAAAAATCGACAATAGTAAAATCAGCAAATGTTTTACTAAAAGAATGTTATTAAGCTTGTTCAAATAATTCATGAACAAGTCTTTGAGTCATTTTAAGGTTGGTTAGCTATAATTATCACGAAAGTTAAAAATAATATTTAATAAATATATCATTAAATTTTATTTTATTTCATTAAAAAAAGTTTTATAGAATGTTGTTCAATTGACATATTTAATGAACTCAAGACGTTTAACAACAATATTATTTTTTAAAGTACTTATTCCTCAAAGTTATTAAATTGGAATTTTAAATTATTACCACTAAACCTCCCATCTCATCCTAAGTATCCCTTCCAGCATCATTTCCATTCTTTCCACCGCTCTTCGAAAACTGTTTCACGTTTCAAATTTAATTATGCAAAACCTGAAGAAGCATGTTTTTCATCGCTCTTTCCTTGCTCCAACAGATAATTTTGGTCACTAAGCAAGTGTCAATGTTTGTTAAAAGTATGAGTTGATTGGACTATTCTTCATTTTATTTCTTGTTCATAACTTCCATACACTTGATTTTTACTTCTCAATACTTAAAACTTTCAATTTTAATTTTTTCTCGCCAACCTTTACTCTAAAGTCTGGAGTATTTTCTTTTGAGTACATAACCATACTTTTTATCTATCCTCAAACATTTCTGCTCACTAACCTTTACTTTTTCCAACAGATTTATGAACCTTTTGTTGTTGAAATCCACCAACACTGTATCATTGCATAACAATTATATTATATTGTTAATTTTTCTCTCCAAACTCTAATCGCATCTATCTTTCCAAAACACCTGAGAATTTCACTTAATTAAATGGCATTCATTCTATTTCTCAGTTGCCTCCCCCCTCCCAGACCCTTCTTCATATTCTAGTGATTATCATTTTCAGGATTACCTTTGCTATTTATTTCATCAGGATTTTTTTCGTCGTTGTTGCCAATCTCTAATTTGAGATTTCAGAAACGTACATTTTATTTACAATCTATGCGACTATATTCACCATT
>JABUQX010009558.1:10000-20752 GCA_015478945.1 Trachelipus rathkii | reverse complement strand
CCCAAGAGATAGATATTAGGAGTATCCTGCCTCAGAGTCCAAGTATGTGAATAAGTCAAATTAATTATCTGATACAATTCAGGATCTAACATGAAATACATATTATACACAATTAAGATTTCTTGTGCTATTACACATAAAACAATATAATAACACTTGACTACGGCTTTAATCACAATCAAAATCAATATTGTCTAATATATTTACGGTTGTGTAAACGAGATACTTCAACACACCTTGCTTAAAATTAACTATGAGCCCAAATTATTATGTGGAAACCTATCTAACATGAATACATATTAGTAACAAATTAAAATTTCTTTTGCTATTACACAGTAAACAATATAAATAAGCTTGAACTACGCTTTAATTACTACACTGACTATCCATAATTGTTATAGCACTACTTTTTGATTTCTCTAGGTGTCTTTCGCACACAATAGTAGATCTGTCGTTACCTAGATTCGGTCAGAGCAGCCATCGTGCGGGTGCCGTAAGAGCTTACTACCCTCGGTTTCTCTTACAGGATACCTATAGCTGTTATTGTATTTCTGGTACAAACCCTGTGAATTGACATTAACGGTTCATATGAATTACCTATGACTACCTACTTCTATATTTCCTACCTAGATCTATTTTGATTTTCCTTTGCTATCTGACACATTATACCATCCATATAAAATAAGTTACTTTCGACTTTACGCTCTCTATCATCGACAGCGATTATGTAGCATGACTTGTGTAGAATATATTATAACCTGTAGGGGTTCGCAATCACGGTAACCACTGTGAGGGCCGTGCGAGTAATTCACAACGTCTTCTGCTCGTAAATTTTACCTCGGAGCCTACTTACATTCCTCGAATCTAATATTGTTTTTTATCGGAATACCTTCCCCGAGAGACTTCTATGCACGAGTTGAGAATGTCATTTCGAGATTTGAGTATTTCTTTGGCCAGCAATACTTATTACGTAGTTCGTGTTCGATCCATGCTTGACAGCTTCGGATTATAATACGTATTCTGTCAGTATACTATTACCCCGTATTAACTTTCTACCAGTAGCTCTCTGGCTTGACTCCATCCTGTCCATATCACTTGCCTTGGTATTACCACAACACGTCGAATATTGGTAAACTTAGTGTCTGCAACCGCCGTGATCAGAACTTTAATCATCGAGGTATGTACTTCACCTTCTATTAAGAACAAAATATCCCTCGCTTAATTAGTCGCTAACCTAAGGATAGCCCCACAATTATGTATCTGAATCACTGATCCTATGAGCATATTGGATGTGAGCTACTTATAAATAAATCCTTTAGATGTACTCTTTCTAGCGCAATATTCCACACAATCAAAACTGATTGATAATCAACAAACTAGCACCTTTTTCTTTATCACACCCCGAGCGTTGTGTACCGCTTCCAGCACGGCGCTTAACCATCACGTAAGTCAGCACTTTTAATACACCTTCGCAAATGATTTTTTTATGGGGTCTACCGCGCTTAGTGCTCCAATAGAGAGATAATCCATTTTCACTCCATCCACCTCACTCACTAACTGGTCATAACGTAGGTACGCCGCCAAATTATTAATCTGAAACACCTGCAGAGCATACCTCATCGTATGATTATATATCACCCTCGTACCAGCTTTAGATAATACATAATATTTTAGAGTTCTCTATCCTTTGCTTCAGGTTAGTACATATAACAATATACGCATATTAAGGGATTCCTCTTGAACTCAACGTCTTCTGCATTGACGTTCCTTTCCTTTTCCTTGTTACCCAGGATCTTTCAGATCAGCCTGTTTCAGTTTGACCAATTCATTTCATCACACTAATCCATTCTTGCTTCTCCGATTCTTGTCTATCAATGGCATTACCCCTTTTGCCCCTGGTTTCGCCTTACCATCCAGCCCTGGGATACCAGGAGGCTTCTCCTCCCTTTACGCCCCTACATTAAGCCACGTCGTTTATTGCCACCCATCTTACCAGACAGGTCACGTTTGCAACACACTACTCTTTTTGCCCTGGCATTACGCCTAAATCGCCCCCGGGCTCTCCACCCGGATTCTCCTACTTTTAGGCCATATATGACATTCTTTCCACCAATTTTCCAGAAGAAGAAAGGTTCAAGCTTTCCATAATCTGTAAGGAAGTGGCGGTGTTGTGTTTTTCGTGAACATGGATTGTATGTACCTGATCATAATAATAAATATATATAAATATAAGAAAATTCCCAAATTATTTAAAAATAACTTTGAAAAAATATTTTTAGTTACCTAAGATTATATAAATGTAAGTGAATAATGTTATTTTTAAATAGAACTTAGAAAGATTTTAATAAAATACAGGTTATGTAGCAGAGAAGAACTATTTTGTTATTTTTATACGTTTTACATGGCTAAAGATGATGTAAAACAGTAAGTCAACTTAGAACATAACCGGGCATAGCTTGTGTCAGAGTGGTGCTAGGGGCATGACCTTACTGATTGTACTGATTTATTCTTAAGGTAACGTAAAATATATGTTTTAATAAAATTTCATAAAATTGTTAGTAAAAGTTATTTTAAAACTTGATAGTTATAAAATTTATAAACAAAAAGTATTAACAGTTAATAATAATTTCTTTGTTCAAAGATAATGATTGATTTATTATAGAAGTTTTAAGAAACTTTGAAATAATTTTAGTTATATTTGAAAGAGTAACATAAATGTACGTGTTTAATTAAACATAAAATGTTTTAAGATAAATTATACGTATAAGTGGTAAGTGAGTGGTGCTCGTGTGTGGGTGGTGTGGTGTGGTGTGTGTGTGTAAGTAAATCTGTGTGTGAGTGTTAAGTAAATCTGTGTGGTATAAGTATAAATGTGGAGTGTAAGTAAATCCTGCGTGTGTTAAGTAAATCTGTGTGTGTGTGTGGTGTGTGTGTGTGTGTGTGTGTGTTTAAGTGTAAATGTAAGTAAATCTGTGTGTGAGTGTAAGTAAATCTGTGTGAGTGTAAGTAAATCGTGTGTAAGTACATCTGTGTGTGAGTGTAAGTAAATCTGTGTGGTGAGTGTGTGTGTGTGTGTGTGTGTGTGTGTGTGTGTGTGTGTGTGTATGTGTGTGTATTAGTGTAAATGTAAGTGTCTATGGGTAATTAAGTGTCATAGTTATGTGTGTATAAGTGCATAGAGAATGTGTTGTATTGAGTTGTAAGTGTGTGTTTGTGTGTGGTGTGGTGTGTGACCGCGTGTGTATAAGTGTAAATGTAAGGTGTCATGGGTAAATGTAAGGGCCATAGTGAATGTGTGTATCAAGTGTCATAGTGAATTGTGTATAATGTCATAGTGAATGTGTTTTCTAAATAATAATAATCAATAGGCCATGAAGTAAAAAACTCATCTACCAATAGAATCAAAATACAAATAATAAATAATAAAATAATAAAAATAATAATAAAATAAATAAAAATAATAATAATAAATTAAAAGCTTAAAACAAATTAAAAAACATAATGTTAATAAATATATGATTAAAACAGTAAAACAGTAATGAGGTTACAGCAGTAAATGCAGAAAGTTAAGCAGTAATAGCAGAAGTTATAAGCAGTCAAAGCAGAAAGTTTAAAGCAAGTAAAGCAGAAAGTTCAAAAGCAGTAAAGAGTAAAACAAAAGCTACTAATCCTTAGGTGTTAGGTACACCTCTATGATTTACTGATTTACTGATTTAAGGTATGTAATGTATAAGTGAGTTAAAGCAGTAAGCAGAAAGTTAAAGCATGTAAAGCAGAAAGTTAAAGCGTAAAAACAAAGGCATACTAATCCCTTAGGTTGTAGGTAACACCTCTATTGATTTACTGAATTTTACTGCTTAGGTATGTAATTTTTATAAATATGTGAGTTAAAGAGCAGTAAAACATAGAGTTAAAGCAGTAAAGAGAAAGTTAAAGCAGTTAAAGCAGAAACAAAAGCATACTAACCCTTGTTGCTAATGTAACACTCTATTGATTTACTGATTTTCTGTAAGGTACGTAATTTTAATAAATATGTGGGTTAAAGCAGTAAAACATATATTAAAGCAGTAAAGCAGAAGTTAAAGCAGTAAAAATCGAGTTAAGCAGTAAAGCAAGTAAACAAAAGATACTAATCCCCTTAGGTGTTAGGTAACACATCTATTACTGCTTTACTGTTTACTGCTTTAAGGTTATGTAAATGTTTAATGTTTTTAATAAATATTCGTACAATTGTAGTAAAATACAAATGTTTATACATATCAAACACTCTGGTTTTTTCTTCTAGCATACATTTTTAAAAATAAATTTAATTAAAAGTATTAAGTAAAAACTATAAAAGAATATATCAACAGTTTTAAGTGGAGAGATGTTTTTAATAAAATGTTTAGGTATTGAAAATAAAATTGAATGACTCATAGTTATTTTGAAAAGAAATTCTTTGAAATGTTTAAGTATGAATAAATGAAGCTGACTCATAGTAATATTAATTTTTCATTCCCGGCAGGAGATAATTGCGCCTGCGGGCACACGCGCGGACGGTAGCCGGAAATATGACGCCCTGCGGCGCCGCGGCGGCGGATACGCGAAAATATTGCGCCTGGGGTGCTCGCGGCGGGCGGTTATGCGGAAATATTGCGCTGCGGGCGCACGCGGCGTTCACGCGGCTGGGTCGCACCTGCGGGTGCGGGGTTCGTGGTCTTCCCACGCGGAGAGATCATGCCGGGCGGTCTGGTGATCAGCATATTGAACTAGCGGAAACATCAAATATTAACTCTGTTGCTATGTGTGGGTAGAGATGGCCACTCAAAGGTGATTTCATCAAAGATGAATCATCAATATAGATCGTATCAAATGACACCTTCAAAGATAAGTCATCAAAGATGACTTTCCAACAAGTTGAGGCGTCAATGCTGAGGCATCAAAAGTTGAGGCTCAAAAGTTGAGGCAATCAAAAGTTGAGGCGTCACAAATATCAGTGTGTGAGTGTAAGAGTAAGTGTCTATGGACGAGTGTAAGTGTGTATAAGTGTCAATGGTGAGTGTAAGTGTGTCATAGTGTATGGTTGTATAAGTGTCATAGTGTTATGTGATAAGTGACGATAGTGGTGTATGAAGTGTTAGAAAATCAGACTAACTCAATAGTAGGAAGCATCTAAGCAACTTGGTATCATATACTACAGCGAATCTCCTGAACCATTTATTACACCTACGGGGTAGAACCCATATTAAGGGCTATTCTAGGCTGCAGGGGAGGCTAGAAAAGGGCTTTGAAAAAAGTGGCACTTCAGTTGGCACTATGTGCACTCACTTGGCCATATGTGGCACTCACTTGGCACTCATTGGCAACTCACTTGTGCATCAGTTGGCCTCACATATGTACTCACTTGGCACTCAACCTGGCAACTCACCTGGCAACTCTAGAATATCATAGAACACAAGAAAATTTAATAGACACTCACTACGATACATACGTTCAAGTTAGGATAGATACTTATGTGACGGGTGGGACACGAGTGGACCAAAAAGTTGCGTGGGCTCAAAATTGATCCCATGGTATATGGCTAAGGCCAAGGCTGAAATATATGGTCAAAACAAGGTAAGACATCAAAAAGGGCTAAAGACCTAAAGGAAGAAACAAAAATTACCGGTGGGCGCAAAATTGACCATGGTATATTGGCAAGGTCAAGGCCGAAATATCATGGTCAAACAAGGTCGACATAAAAAACGGGCTAAGCCCCTAAAGGGTAGCCAAAAATTACCGTTGGGCAAAAATGACCCATGGTATATGGCAAAGTTAAGGCCGAAATATCATGGTCAAAACAAGGTAACATCAAAAACGGCTAAGCCCCTAAAGGGTAGCAAAAATTACCGTGGGCAAAATGACCATGGTATATGGCAAGGTTAAGGCCGAAATATCATGGTCAAACAAGGTAAGGACACAAAAACGGGCTAAGCCAATAAAGGGGTAGAAAATTAGAGTGGGCAAAAAGATGACCATGGAAGACGCAAAGGGGTTGGTCGAAAAACATAAGGGTGGGTACGTACACGGTTGCGGACGCAACGTTTTGGCGCAACCTTCTTCTGAAGGTTGGTAAAATTAGGGGTTGGCAAAAAATTAGGGTTGCCAAAAAATTAGGGTTTGCAAAAAATTACGGGTTGCACAAAATACCGTGGGCAAAATGAAGCCTGGAAACAAAGGGTTGGTCGAAAAAAGGTAAGGAGTAAAAATTGGGGCTCAAAAAAAAGGTCAAGGCAAGGTAAGAAATTCGAGCTCGAAAAGTCGGGTGGTAAGGTCAGTTTTTTTTCCCCAATATCCTCCCTATACTTATAACAATAAAATTTCAAAGCAATTTTTAACAATTTTAAGAATTGTAACGAATTTTAACAATTTGAAGAATTTCAACAATTTTAATAATTTTACAAAAATTAAACATTTTAAAAAATTTTAAACACTTTAACAATTTTACCAATTGCAACAGTTTTAATAATTTTACAAAATTAGCCTACTTTAACAATTTTAACAAAATTAACAACTGTGACAATTTTAACCAATTTTAACAATTGAAGCAATTTTTAACAATTTTAATTGCTGCAACGAAAGCTGTATCGCTCGTTCTAATAGTAGGAACAATTTGAACAATTTCAACATTTTTAACATTTTTTAACAAACACCCTCCCCCTAGCCAATAATCTCCAATACAAACTGCAATACTTATAAATTATCAGCTTGGATTTCGAACACATTAAAACCCCTAATTGGCACATATCCCCCGCACATATAAAAAACACCCCTGAATTTATACAGAAAACACATCACCTAAACCCACAACCCACGCTTTCTTAAGTTTTGATGTAAATTCACTGTTCACCTAAGTCACTGTCATCACACCCTAGCAATTCCCTAGAAACAATACTTAACCCACCACAATATCAATTCTCGCTACCACTTTCCCTCTTAATTCAAAAAACTATTTTATTGACCCTTAACCACATTTTTTTAGTTCTCATGATTAATATTAACAACTCCGGACTATCAATTGGTTCTCCTCTCGCTGACATTGGCTAATATATGCCATGGAACCTACTGGAATATAACACAGTCATACCTCACATATCTCCCCCAAAAACTTACTATGGCAACGATGACGTCAAGAACGTATTTGTGGCCATAACGCAAATCATGAACAGATTTCACACCCTACTCAACTTCATTAAAAACCAACTTACATCCTCCATCAGTTTACCCCGACGACTTCCAGAATAAAGAAAGTCCTCTCCATCTGTGCACCTTATTAACGTGGATCACTAAAACAACATAGACTGTTTTCAGTATACAGAAAAACCCTTCAATCAACCTATGTACATTGAGGTGATGCAGGGGTGCATCAAGGAATCATAAAAAGCTGACTTTGACGGCGGGCTTTTCATAGAGTTTCGAAATATTGCTTCCGCAACAAAAATACGCTCCCTCTTCATAAAAGTAAATACTATCACCCCAAGCATTTAGTAAACAAAGCCCACCGAAAGCAAAAGAAAAATTTTAACAGATCGCCAACTGAACCACAACCAAAAGAACTAAGAGCTTTTCTTACGTTACCTATAAGACATATGAACACAAAAGAGCAGAGCAATATTCCCATTCCATATGCACCCAATAACGACTTCTTCACACTGAAAGCACTCCTGAAACCCCTACAGTCCACCACACCCAAACCCATTGCGTTAATATATATATTAGGTCTCCTAATATTCGGTGAAAACAAACAACTTCATGAAGAATTACAGCAGGATCTCATAAAAGGTAATGAAACGCAGCCTGCACGAATCACAGTACCAAACACATATTCAAATAATGATCCAGAACACCACAATATTTAAAAACAAACACCGAAGTCATCGAATCTGTGTATAATTTGAAACTCCCATAACCTCACAAGCCACGGAGCAAATTTAATTAGACTACTGCAAACTCGATCGGGACCTTTTCATCAGGCTTCAGAGAAAACAACCAGAATCATTCCACGATGTCGCAACCTGCCCCGCGGAAAGTGTAACAGTTTCTGACACGTCGAAAAAAGGATTCAATGCACGAATCGTGAACAAAAGCTCGATGCCCACAGTGATGATAATAAATGAAATCATTTCACCACATGTCTAAAAATGTTCATGCCTCGGATAGTTTTAGTATCAATTTTTTTATGGTTTATGGATATAGATATATATATATGGTTATAATAATTAGATTACAGTATTAGGGTATATAATAAATACTAATATAAGTACTAGTAAATAGTGGGGTATATAGTATAGTATTATATATATTAAGATATATATACGTGCCTATAGATGTATATGTAAGTATGTATCATAATATGATATGTAAGTATGGTATATATATAGTAATATTAGGATAATAATAAGTAGATAAGTATACTACTTTATATGATATCTTGATGTGGACGAAGTAGGTGGCTGGGAGCTCTATGTTGCGGTGGATGGTCTGTGTTAGTGCTTTTATATTGCATGCATAGTACCAACTGCAACAAGATATCCCGAGTTTTAATAGTGATTGCTCTGGCCCTCAGTTTTCCTCAAATAAAGTTTTAATCATTAAAAATATCCCCTAATAAATTATAAGGCTTACCTTCTTTCCATGTGTTTAATTTAAAATTATAATTGCAAATAATGAAAGAGTAAATAAAAAAATATAACGCACATAAGTAGTTTACGAGTTATTTATATATATACTATATATAATATAATATATATATATATATATACTATATATATATATATATATATATATATATATATATATAATATATATATATATATATATATATTACTTCCTCTCCCAGGAAGTCATGTCTCTACCTGTCATTTCTCATGATCGAGTACATGAGATACTGAGATTTGAACGTCCGGAAGGCCAGTGGCCCAGATGGCATTCACCTCGTGTTTGAAGGAGTGGTGACTTCTGAGCTGGTGCCTGTGTCCTCGTTCAACTTACTCCTATGCTTAATACTAACACTTTTCCTCAATGCTGGAAGCGCGCTTTTTATCAGCCAAATCCAAAAAAGTAGCGCTTCTGATCTTCTAACTATGTCCTATTTGCTTAACCTTTGTATACTAATCAAAATCTTTGAAACTCTCCTTAATCCTCTTTTCCTCGATCATATAGAATCATTTCCTTCTTTCAGATCGTCGTATGGCTTTCCGACGATCGAGAATCAAACTGGTGATATCCTTTCTATCGTCACTGATCTATGGTCTTTCTGCCCTTAAGGATCATGGTGAGTCTTGTGTGGTAGCGCTTGGAATATATATCTAAAGCTTTTGACAGGTATGGCATGCTGTCGCCTACTCTTAAGCTACTTCTTTGGATTTGCCTCATTCCTTTGCTTACTCTTGTCTAGTTTTCTTGCAGATCGTTCATTTCAGCTCTTGTTGATGGAGCAACCTTTCTCCTATCTTATTAATTGTGGTGTTCCTCAAGTTCTGTTTTATCTTCAAATAACTTACTTTCCTACTTTTAATCAACAATCTTCTTAGCTGCAATTCTACTCTGTTCACTCTTAGGCCGATGACTCAACTCTCCATTCTTCTTCATTTAATTTGTGCTCCTTTCGTTTATATCTAGAGTTTGCTCTCGTCTACAGCTTTCTGATTCAATTCTTGCCCTATATTGGTCGGAATTTCTCAGTGGGCTAACCGTAATCTGTTGAAGTTCCAATTTGAAAACTCAACTCTTCATATCTCCATCTCTAAAATACCTCCCAACTTTCTATGCCTTTGAACGGCTCTAATGTCTTACCGTAAACAACATAAATTTAATTTAAAACATAAATTAGTTGAATTGTCTTTTAGACCTCACATCACATCGGTTGCTAAATATTGGCCTCAAAAAAAGCTGGGAATTCTGTTGATTGGCGCTGAATTTTTTCTTCTGCTGCAGATGCTCCAGTTATACTAAAAAGGTCTTATTCGCCCTGTATGGAATACTGTCTCCCACATTCTGGGGTGGTTCCGGGTTCCACCCTCCTTTTGGATAGAGGTTGAAGCTAAGGCTAAGAGGCTTTAAACTCCCATATTTCTGACTCCCTTGACCCTCTTTTCGCCGTCGGACGTCGGCGCCTATCTTTTTTCTGGTAGGTATTACAACGGCAAGGTGCTCGAGTGAGATTGACTTCGCATTCCTCCACCACGCGTCGCCTCGCTAAGTACAAGAGGTGCCTTGTTTCTCATGAATATTGCGTGAATATTGGAGACTCAGGATAATGCGTTTGGTACCATCCTTCTTCCAGCCACATATGTTTTGTGGAACTCCTTGCCTTCTTTTTATTTTTCCCCGCTATATTCAAGTTTCTCTAATTTACATCGCGTCTGCGCCACCTGGACGGACTTGCGTTAGGCAACGGGACAGGGGGGTTTTACTTCCATTTATTTTAAATGTTTTTTCTTTATGTAATTTTTTTTTATTTATTTTTTTTGGCCCCTCCGTTTGAAAAGGGATTGCCCGTGAGTGGTGGTATCATGTAAATAATATATATATATATAATATATTATATATATAATATATAATTATCTATATATATATAATATATATAATATATCTATATATATATATTATATATATATATATATATATATATTATATAGTATATATATATTATTATATAGGCCGCCATCCCGAAAAGTTCAGCAGGCATGTAATTGAAAACTATAACAATCTACAGGAAAATAATAACATTTT
>JABUQX010009557.1:7500-32108 GCA_015478945.1 Trachelipus rathkii | reverse complement strand
TATAATAATTTCTATACTATATATATAATATAAATAATATATATATAGTATTATTATATATATAAATATGATATATAATATAATATATATATATATATATATAATATATAATATATAATATATTTTATATATAAAATGTATAAAACTTCTTTTTAAAAAAGTCATATTAATTTTTTATTTCTAAAGTTAGACTTGACGTCTAAATAAAAATGCACATTATGTAATTATTTAATTGTTTAAAAAAAAAAAAAATTAATTGTGAAAATAGATATAAATATGATTAGAGGACTAGAAGTTAGAACCTAACTGATTGTCCGGGATCAAGTATTTTAACTTTGGTTACGCTAGCATTTTCTAAAACATAATTAAACCTAGAAATAGACCCTATCTAATAGGGTCAATATATTGAGAATTCACCTTTTGGAATGCCATCTTGTTTGAGGAATTCAGGTGAGTTAGTGGTGAAAACTCATCAAACCAAATTATTTTCCTCGGGATTTGTAACTGATGAAATAAGAGAGAAACAACCCTTCATATAAAAGCTGTCAACAAACAAAGTATCATTTGCCACATTTGGAAATAATTTCTTAAGATGCCATGTCGTAATCGCCTTCAAAATTCTGTCATAAAAAAAAAATACCAGTATTATGTATTAACATTTAAAAGCTTAACACAATCATTAGACCTGCAATATCGATCACCCTCATTTGATAAAACTCTTATAGGATTCATCAACCTTTCGTACAAAGGTGTGTAAACCGATTTGTCAGCCCATTCCTGCACTAAAAATATAATGCTTGGAAAATAGTAAATTATTGTTGTTTAAAAAATAAAATATATTCAAAATACAACTTAAAACAAAATATCGCCCAAAAGTAGAACCATATGGTTTTTAATAAATATTTGTTGCAAATTTTAAATGAATTGTGGTTAAATATGGTTGACTGAAAAAGAAATGATAGTTAAAATGCAAATATTTTTGGGTTAATTTCCTATTAAAGTTATAATAACCGTTTAAGCCTAACCCTTTTCCGCCAGATCAATCTTCTCATTCGGCTTCAAATCTGACTTCATCGATTATATACTTTGATACTCTATATCATAAGCATAATTTATGTGTTATTTTACCTCCATCTTTCGGGAAATAAACTCACTTCGCTACAGACGAAAATAGATTCGAGCTTTTTTCTGGCTTCCTTTCCTGACTTTGAAGTAGATTGTGGTCGAACTTTTTTACCACGAGGCTACAAACCAGAAGGTACCTAAAGTTTATCTTCAACGTTAAGTTATACGAACGGATTTATTATTATTATTATTATTATTATTATTATTATTATTATTATTTTATTATATTATTATTATTTTATTATATTTTATTTAATTATTTTATTTTTTTATGATTATCATTGATTAATTATTAAAATCATTTATTATTATTATTGTTATTCATTATTATTATTATTCATTATTATTAATTTATGTATTTTTTTTAGTTATTCTTATGTATATAATATTATATTTTTATTATTCATTAAATATTATTATTATTATTATTATTATTATTATTATTATTATTATTATTATTATTATTATTATTATTATTATTATTATTATTATTATTATTATTATTATTATTTATTTTACTGCAATTTATTACTATAATGCTATATTGAAAATTAAGCATCATGAATACTGTTAGTTTTAGTTTTAAGTTCATTTTTTTTACTGATTACTGATTATTATTATTATTTATTTTATTTTAATTATTATTATTATGTATTATTATTATTTTATTCATTATTTATTATTATTATTTTATATTTATTTTATTATTATTTTTATTATATTATATTAATTTTATTATATATTATTATTTTTTATTATTATTATTATTATTATTATTTTATTATTTTATTATTATTAGTTGGGCTCAATGGGACGAAAACGTCCCCCTTAGTAGCCTTTTCTCATCTATGATATTCCTAGGTTAATAGTATTATTGTAAGCATACTTGTGTATTCATAGAAGAATAAAACATTTTTGATTTTGATTTTGATTGATTATTCATTATTATTATTATATTTTATTTATTATTATTATTATTATTTATTTTTTATTATTTTTTATTATTATTATGTATTATATTTTATTATTATTATTATATTATTAGTATTATTTTATTTAATTATTATTATTATTATTCGTAGCTGCTTAATAGATTTTAATACAAAAACATCATTTTATTATTCCTATAACGAATATACTCAATTATAGTGATGAGCTTAAAATTTGTGAAATTTACTTGGGACGTAAAAAAAATTAAAAATGAATTTAAAAATTTCTATTTATAATTCACGTTACTTCCAACTCAAGTAAATACAGAACTTTTAGGTCAAAGTCTCTCAAATCCAGTTTATAAGAATGTATTTGTAATGACTCTACAAGAGGTAAACTCGACAAACTTGATGAGAAGGAATTGATTTCCATATTCTGCAAAATATGAAATCCAATATAAAGTTTTAAATTTTTATTTAAAAATTATATTTCTTAAATGAAATCCTATAAAATATTCCTGAGTGCCTTTATGTATGTTCGTGTGTAATTGAGTGTAGATGGGGTTATATAATGAGGTGGTAAAATATACTTCATTTTCAAATTTCATTTGTATTTATGACATTATAATATTCTATAAAATTCAACTTACCTTTTGGAATAAAAAATAACGATGTTGCTTACAAAAGAATCCTTTTACAAAAAGCATTTATAATTGTTGCTTTTATGAAAAGAAAACCAGTTAAAAAGGAAACAATTCAAGGAATATAATAAATGTGAGATATTTAAACCCTAATCTATGTTTAAACTAAGTTTTTTCCAGTGACCAGTGGGTGAGGTTGTGTTAATTTTTGCTCTCCAATTTTACTAATATAATTTGTGTATAAGTTGAAAGTGATTTAGTAACAAAATATTAGGTTGTTGGTATCTAATTACATACTGTTGTGTATATACTACAATCCCATTAACAATGTTATATTAATTTGTGATATTTAAATTTGAGAGCCTAACCCCTAAGGCTAACAGTAGGTAAGAGATTTATGTTTCTGTTGGGTTTATTTGCGATTTCTTAAATAGACTTTCCTGTAATTTAAATACAGTCTTTATTTATTGTGTTGGTTAATTATAGTGAATAATATTAATTTTGAAATGTAAACCAATACAGACTATAGTTAAGCCTACCTTATAACTTTTATTATATATCTCTGGGCAAAATTTAGGCTTGTTTAAATTTTTAACCTATTTTAAAGAGATTAGTTTATTTCCTTTTAGGCTTTAGTGATAGTTTAACTTCCTACGTTTGAGTAAACAATAAATATGTAAGTTCAGTAAGCTATATAATTTAAAGTATGTATGCTCTGCTGTATAAACTGTTGGGATTGTGAGAGTGGATATGTGGATGCTGCCTGTTGTGTTTTAAATGAGGGAGATGTGTTTTTAGGAAGGATGTTGCCAAGACTCGAGTGAAATTATGCATGGATGTGAAAGAAGAAGTTTTGAGTTGAGAAAGGAGGAAGTGTTGGGAAAAAGGTTAGTAGGGATGTCGGGGCGAGGAGGGAGCGGGACCTAGGGGTGTAGGACAGGAATAGTGATTCATGCAGGAAGATGAGAGGGAAAAGGATAAAGAAGTGTATAATAGGTCTGCATGAATATTAGAGTTGTAGAAAATGAAAATATAATTTAAAAGATAGAGGATCTCGAAGGTCAGTCAGCCCTGTGACCTGCAGTAAACAGGTTCGACTGTCTTTCAGAGGGAAGGATCAGAGAGTGCCAATGGTAGATGATTGAGTTTTCCTAAGGGAAGGACTAAAATTTGGTTTGGTCAGAACACGAACACGAATACCTATAAAAAAAGAATAAAAAGAAGAAACGATTGAGGTATGTTATCCAGGTGCAGAGTGCAGTGATACTGTGTGGTAGGATAGGATAGAGGTGAAGGGTAGGGTCTACAAATGTTGACTTCAGATGTGATTGTTGTGTGGGTACAAATGAATTATAGGACATAGAGAGTTCAGAAGATTAATAGAGATTATAGGAGATTGATCAGATGAAAGCTAGTGGAGAAGGTGCATGATTTCTGGGATTTTCCTAGGTTAGGTGCAGGTCAGGAATGGGGAGTAGAGCTTTAGGTGTAAATGAAAGGGTTAGGAATATATGTCTTTCAGAAAATATTAGGGTTTTTTGGGTTTGTGGAGAGAATTTCTGCGAATAAAGTCTTTCTGCAGCAGATGGAGTTCACGTGAGTCGTAAAGGTGTGTTGGGCTTTCAGTACCAGTTTGGAGGACCTTGTTTAAGCAAAAAACTAGGTTAAAGTTGGGGGTGGTGGGATAAATCTAGATACAAATAATAGCAATGGTTAAGCTATAATAGTGGGGAGATAAATTAAGCTAGTGTTGTTACAGGTTCAAAATAATGATATGATAATAAAAAATAACAGCATTTCGTAGAGTATCAAATGTTTTTACACCAAATGCTCAGTAGCCTCTAGAAATTAAAAAGATTGAGGCTGATTAGTTAATTGACCATAATGAGATCTAGACATTATTTGCCATACTGAGGCATGGGTTAATGAAGAATTATATGGAGATCCTTTCAGGAATGAATGACGGATTATCGCTTATGTATACCAGCGTAGGATAGAGGAAGAAGGGTGGTGGTGTGGCTCTTTGTTAAAAAGCAATATTCAATCTGTATATTGACTGACCTTTAAAATGAATCATGAATTGAATCAAGTGTGGGTAGAAATTTAATTTTTTTTATATATACAATGAGATCATTTAGAATAGGGGCATTTTATGGACCTCCTGGCCAAGTCAAGAATTAGACGCAGAAATTGTGAAAAAAATTGAGAGACACCATGCCACAATAAAGAAAAAGTATGTCATAATGGGTGATTTTTAATTTCCTGGCATTCATTGGGATTCCCTGTCTAATATGGACCATAGTAGTTCTGTATTTCTAAATTGTATACTAGATAACTTTTGAGCCCAGATGGTCCAAGAACTCCACAAGATACGATGCCATACTAGACATTAATATTAACTAACGATGATAGTATGGTGGGATGAAGTTAGAGTTTGAGGGAATTTAGGACTTAGGACGCATATTAATTAGATTTAATATTGAATGTAATATCTGGGCCCAATTGCAAGTTAATAAAAGAAAAGATTCTTAGATTTCGAATGCGAATTTTACCGAAATTACTCGAGACATGTTTAGTACAACTAACTGGGGATAAAGAGTTTAAAAGACCAAATGTTTTATCATGTACGGGAACATTTTAAGCAAATTTAATGAATATTCAGTCAGTATGTTTTAAGAATAACCCTTTAGGGTGGCAAAGAGAAACCTGTTTGGTTTGGAATAGAGAGATAAGAGAGAAAGTTAATGAAAAGCGTAGATGTTTAATTCAAGGGTAGTAATAGGGAGATGATTTAGAAAATTATAGGAAAATAATAAGAATATGAATAATAATCTAGAGGCAAAAGAGAGAGCAGAATTAATTTTGCAAGGAATAGTAATAAGAATCTGAAGAAGTTTTTTAGCTTTTATAACTTTAAAAGTAATAAGACAATTTGTCAATTAAAATTGATGAAAATTTAGTGAGGTCAGATACGGAAATTGGTCAACATTTTCAATGATATTATTTGCTTCAGTGTTTTACTGAAGGAAAGATTACAGTAAATAGGTGGAGACTACGAGATTATATTCTTGATTTGCATGTAACAAATTAGACAAAGAATATTGAATTTGATGTAAGAAGATATTAAAACGGTTTATTCAGAGTCATACTTGACCCAGTAAGCCGCAGGCCCTGATCGGTATATATTGGGTAGAATCTCTGAAAGAGGGTAGTACCCAGCATCTGCAAAGCATGTATGATTTTTAGCAGATCTATACATTTGGGTGAGGTACAGATGACTGGAAAATGGATATGTTGTGCCTATTTAAAGGTAGTAAAGAAGATTTGAGGAAATTATAGGCCAGTTAGCATAACATCTTGGTTGTAAAGGTTTTGGAAAAGCTAATGAAAGGTATAGAGAATATTTAGAAGATAACAAGGTATTGTATGACTCCCAGACGGTTTCAGAAAGGGAAACCATAATAGCGTCATGTTCAGCCACAACCTTCAGAGAATTTATGGGCATCAGTTTTACGTGACTGCAAGTGCACAGAGGAGAGCAGTCCGAGTCCCTATCCTGCACATATACTCTTAAGACTTTAGTGTATAAGCTTTTGACTGAAGGTTCCCCAATCTAAGCTCGAGTCGAACCAGTTATTAGCCAATAGTACCGACCGTATTGGCTGCAATGGAGTGACCTGGTTGGATCTAAGATGGTTGCGAAAGTAGGACAAAGACGAGATGGATACAAGCGCATAACAAATGGGAATTAAATATCGGATGGGGAAAAGTAAGGTGAGAGTGGTGTCCCACAGGTTCGAATGCTGGGGCCATATTGTTCCTCAGTATGCCATTATCCAATAAATGATTTAGACCAGGGAGCTGCTCAATGAGCAGAGCGTTGTCTAAGTTTCGCAGAATGATATAAATGGGCCACACTCAGGGTTCCAGGAATAGGTGAAGGAGTGCATTAAAGACGTTCAAATGATCTTGATAACTTCTTGGGCTGGGAGGAAAAGTTAAAGTGAAGAAAGAATGAAGGTGGTCTTAACAGGAGGTTTGAACAGCGCGGTGTTCCATGCAGAAGTGGTGTTTCTTTGTCACCTAGGGTACTCAAAAAAGTTGTTGGCAATTTTAACCCCTACGATAATGAATGGTTAGTCTGCTTGAGTTGTGGACCAAGAAAAAGACTTTTAGAGGAGGGTGTTCCGATAGAGATTAGTAATATAAGCTTGTTCTTTGCAGTAATGAAAGTAGGAAGGCTCATGGCTACCGGAATTGCAAATTGTTGTTTGGGAGCTAGAAATAAGCTAATAAGGATGGTTGACATGGAGCAGATTACCATTGGGGGTACAATAATAATAGGAATCGCAAATTGCTCTGTTTTACAGAGCAAGGGTCTGGAGTACGTTTGAGCGAGTCTGAAAACATAAAACTAAAATAAAATATAAATTAAGCGCTTGGTTAAAGAATAAAATTCGGGGAGAGAAAGGGATAATATCATAATAGCTATAGCCATTAATTTCTCAGTCGTAAATAAGTGAGAGCCCCAGATTGAATAGTAGGAGAGTATTGTGCAACAGTGTAGTGGTTAGGGCACAACACTGTTAGTTGTTAATTAGAATTCAAGCAAACATGCTAGGTTAAGATACGTCAGACCCACTACTAAGATTTCCAGACTTTGAGTTTGCACGCAGCAGTACTAAACTGGAGGAAGCCACAGGAACGTGGATGAGAAAAGTAGCCGGGCACAAAGGAGTGATTTCTGGTGACTAATGAAGATGATTGTCGAGAACGCGAGACAAGGGAGTATGATTAAAGAGGGACGGGAAATAAGTCAAGGTTCTGGACCCATTCATCGTAAGGTAGGTAGGAATGTAATTTGGCAGTACTAGTTATGTCCAAAAAGGCATCGGAATATTTCTTGAGCTGCAAGAAGTTGAATGATGTAAACTGGGTTTGTAAATGCCGGGGACTGATACAAGTCTAACAAAATAGTTTAACAGTCTGAAGTTTGACTTAATTGTATCTCTTACTCGAGCACGAGGAATCCGGAATCTCATGAGAGAAATGTTATTTGATGGTAATGGATTGAAGCGGATAGTAACTTGTGCACATGTAATGCATTTCAAACGAATGGACAGAGAGTGGACGTGCACCACTCGGAGTCTCAACTTGCAAGGCGCCACCCTGATAAGAGAGATTGGAAAATTCAGATGCCATCTTGATAGTAAGAAAGCACTGGCAAAATATCGGTTCCAGTAGGTAATACGGATCTCTAGTAATAGGGTTGTTAAAATTTTGGTATAGTCTGCCAGAGGAGGGTGTTGTTAGTGTGACTTTGCGATATGGGATCCTAACAAAGTCTCATATGTTTAGAAGCACCTCGGTAGGTCAGCATTAGTTACCATATACTTACTTCAGCGCATAAGTCTGGAAGTGTTCTAATCGAAATGAGGGTGAATAATGCACTACTGACAGAGTATGAGTTGAGTTCGAACAATTGGGCGGGTTTTTAGTATATAGCAGCACATAAAATATACTCTAGATAGAGTTATTTGAGTGTTGATCCATAACTTAGATGATTATCTATATATGGCGTAAAGCACGCAGGTGGGATACAAGTCACTTGTTCAGGTTTGGAGTTGATGTGCAGGTTGCGTAATTATGCTAATTTATGTTTTATCTCATCATTAAATGTGATAGTCTTTAAGAGCCAAATTAAGATTTGACTTTGTGAGTTAGGTTACGTTAAGGACAAGGAACAATTGACAAAGCTGTCTTGATATAAGTTCTTATGTGGAAGTTTTGCGCAGGAGGAAGGAGGCTGGCAGCCCTATGAGATGTCCCTTCTTTCTTAAATAGCAACTTCTGAGGGTTGTAGTGGGGGACTTGAGTAGGGACCATGAAACCAATGGACTTCCCTATTAGTCTATTCGCTCCAAGTAGTAATAATGACCCAGTGGTCTTGTATGTGACTGTCTCTTATTTCCTTGAGACTCTCCTCTACAGTACGCTAAGTGTACATAGCTCCATAGAAGACACCTGTCACCACTTTGGCGCAAGTTATATTAGTCACACACGTCAAATCCCACAAGTCACGCAATTAGAAAAGTTTGGGACCTCGATAGCTAAGGTAAGCTGTAATTAGAAAGTGAAACAGATAAGAATAATTTTTATGCTCAGAAATTCGAAGAGCAAGTAATTAATATAAAATACACTTAACTTATATAAACTCAATTCCCTAGCTCGGTAAATCAGTCCTTCGTATATGACTCAGATAAATTATTTTGTATATCAGTTAGGAATAAGAACGTATATTAAGATACACTAAGTAACATATGATGGAACCGCAGCTCCCCATTTTAAATGTGAGTAGCTGTATAAATAGAGTAGCTGTTCTTTTCGTGAGAAACGATAAATGTAGTAGGCGTATTAAGTATACCCCATGATTTAATGCCACTATTTGTGATCACTTTACTTTTCAATATCAAAATATATAATATGGCCTACACAGAACTCATTCATCACACCTTATTGTAGAAGTTGATTTCGAGTATACTATTGTCTTTATGTTCTATATATTAAATCTAAAGGGATAAGCTCCGTTGGTTGAAAGTTACTTAATCGCGAGAAAGATTTGCTTTTTGAGTAGCGAATAAAATAGAAATAAATGTGTAAGTTTGGAAAAGCGCTTAGTATACAAATGGAGAACATATACCACGATAAAGAATCAAGGAGAAGAGCACTTGGTCTGGTATAAACCATTTTTTGTTGTACATGTATAGGCAAGGAGACATTTTTGAAAGTAATATTAAAGAAAAAATAAAAAAGATCAAAAACAAAAAGTATTGTTTTTTTGTGCGTTGCCTAGTGTCCAACATACTATTGCCCGAAATATCTCTCCTCCCAGCTCTTGGAGATGTGGGCCGTTTATACGGTGCTCACAATAAGAGTCTGGGGTGGATAGGTGACAGAGACGGAGTCTGAGAAAAGGAGGATGTCTATATCCAATTTTGCATCTCACTTGTAACATCTGCCTCCTTCCTTTAAATTTGAGCGGACATTTCCATGACATTTCCCAATATGTTTATTTTCTAGCACATGGTTTTTAAGCAGAAAATGTGACTAATTGGGAACTAAACTTTTGTGAATATGATACGGCTGATAATTAGAAAAGTATACAAATGATAAATTATCTGAAAATCATATATACTGTAAGTAGTAAGGAGAAATCTTCATCACCTCCGTCTTTTTCTTATTTATTCGAGACAGGATTATTCATATATTGGACAGCTCGTGCTAGTGTATTATAAAGGGATCTGTGTTATAGGCTATATTGATCGTTTCCGTTGACACTTTCTACTGTTTATGAATATAGAGTCTTTTTGTCGAGTGCGTGAGGATCTATTACATTTATCACTCTCTGATCGAACAGTGTCGTTACAGCCTAAAGCTCAGTACGGGAACGATAGAACGTGGTAGAAAGCCTTGTCCAAATACTACTCAACCTAATAGCATTCCCTTGGAACACAATAGCCTGTGAACCAGCCTCAATATTATCCAATCACGTTATGAAATATCAGTCCATTAGATCAGCGAAAAAGAGAGAATAAGTGTGTCATTGGTACGTTCCTCTCTTCTGTACAAATCTCCGAATCACTGTATTATGAATATAAAAAGGGAGTTTGTGTAAGTCTCGTGTCACGAAACATAAAAATATTATTTAATAGCTATTACCGACATACCAAAAAAATTAGTTTATTGCGTTGTTGCTGTAAGTAGATAATTGGATCAAGTATACTCATGGCTTAGTTACAGCTGCCTTTAAAAATTAATCATACTTTATGGTGTTAGTTTAGATGTATACCTATTTTTGCAGATGTATTATTATATAGTTAATGTAATTAATATTTTTTTCTCCCGGTTAGCTATTTTGCTCACTTCTATGGTAATAACCATCTCCAAGAGTTTAGTGACGATAAATACGCCTTAATATTGACCAGCGTGAAAGATTGTATTAACTGATTTGAGAATTCGATATCAATAGGTCATATATTCTATAATATAGTACTATAGTAGTAAATACTCATGTCTTCACTCATTTATGTGTCAAATCTATAAGGACTAATATATATTATACATCATTATGATATATATATATTATATATATGAATAGGTATGCAAACCTTTCAAAGAACGTTTGTTTGAATTTTGGCAAAAAATACAAGGAAATTGGTAGCAGAGACTTAATGGATAGAGTAATTGGTATGTTTTATTAAAAAAACTTATTGTTATTATTCATTATTAAGTAGTTAATTCATTAATAGTCACTTAAGCAAAATTAATTAATAATATTATTAACAATCCCTTAAGCTTTATTCTACTTTAGAAAAAAAAAATGAGATAATAATATACTTAATGTAATAAAAAACTATGATGTTATGTTGATTACAGAAACTGAGTCAAGCGAAATTAGGCCATTCTTTATATAGGAACATCTTGTAAATGGGATATCCGGCAGGCGAATATTTATCCGTATTTTTAAAGTAGTTCAAATTGACTTCTGATACTTAAGCCAATATCTTAAAGAAATAATACTTTCAGATACCTATTTGTTTAACAACAATGAAATAAATCCTCTGAAAGTGGCACAGAAGTATTATAACAGAGGGACTGACTTTTCTTAGTACATTTTTGAATGGCAACCATCTTTGTCATATTTGATAACTTGAATGACGTTGTAGATCCGTTCGGATGATAAAATTTAACAAATATATCATTATTCTCTAAATTTATGTCGATAATGACTCCCAGCTACAACTGTTGATCATACACACCAGCAATGATGCCATTATTTCTAAGAGTTAGTGGAACTGCTTTCATTACAGAAAGATTCTCATATTCTTCTGACATTGATGTTATATAGCATCAAATATTACTTTGTGAAATTGGAAGATAGCAATGAAAATGCTGTGTTCCAGGAATGAGCCTGCAGTTGTCAAATCTGTTTTATAATTTTTCTTCATAAATAACAATTTCCTTCTTTTTTAACATATATGTATATGATTCCTTTTATATTAAATCTGCAATATTCATACATATTTTCAATAATAGGAATGTAATTATGAAAAGGCCTTTGCTGACTCACCTCAGTAATTTCTCTCTTTGTTGTACTCCGACACCATCACATGCATTCTTTCCATGTGTTGATGCAGAGAAATTCCATTCAGCATCACCGCTAAAATCTATCTTTTGGTGGTAAAGATTAATAAAAATTTTTATTTTATTTTCATACTGACTTGAAGCTCCATCGGGGAAGTAAATTAATTTCTTAACATTTGGGACTATTTCCATTATGAATTGGCAAACCTGTATGGAACATGTGCACTGCAAGTGTATTGTGGTCCAAGAAATCACTAATCGCACAAAAGCATCAGTTTAGAATTTTGTTGTTTTGTTTGCAATAACATACAAATTAGTGAACAGTTGGTTGTTGGTTTGTCCAGTGGTAGGTTTGAACCTCGTCTTGAACAATGAAGGTAAAGTTTTCTGCAAAATCTAAAAGAGTAACACATTCAATATTTCCTATATATCGCTATATTTGTGTTTTGCTATGTAATGGGTGGGTCTTAAGGGAAGCAAGTTTCTCAAAGGGGGACCAAAAAATTATTCTATTGGTTGAACAACGGTTATCATTTCAGCTTTATCTGTTTAAATCCACTGTTTAAAGATTATATCGTCTGGCATATTGGTATCAGATTTTTGAAACAATTCTTATCCAGGACATTGAATACATTTGCCCATCATACAGTTGTAGTTGTTCAAATCACTAACAAGTACATCAAAAAGGTAATTAATACTAAATTTTGACCTATTAGTCAAGAGGTTTGCATTTTAATTATTCCCATATAAGATTTCTGAAACTGTTTTATCTTGTTTCAAATTTACTATGTTTTAATAGCCTCCAAGAATATCAATAGGACATATATTTCACATATTTAAATTATATTATATATTAAAGGCTTACTTTCCTCTCA
Source organism: Trachelipus rathkii (assembly GCA_015478945.1). Classification (NCBI taxonomy): domain Eukaryota; kingdom Metazoa; phylum Arthropoda; class Malacostraca; order Isopoda; family Trachelipodidae; genus Trachelipus; species Trachelipus rathkii. Next base: position 19,394 of record JABUQX010009557.1, on the reverse strand, counting down.
ATTCTGGAATTTAAATAGACTGTAGCATCATAATTTTTTTTAAATAAAATAATAATAAACATGAAAAAAATAATTTATAGAGAGAAGTCTCGAACTACAAGACTATACATCTTTTCTTGTAGTAAGGGTTGTTATTCCTTCCTTCGCATTTTTAGGAATGAATTCCACCTAACAATAATAATTACTCGATTATATGGAAGGGGACTCAGTCTCCCTTTCACCGAGATGTTGCTAAACCCTAAGATGGCTTTCTTCTGATGGCGATATATATATGAAGTAAAGTAGATTATATATATACGATATATATATATATATATATATATATATATATACTATATATACTCTCTTGCTCTTCTTTCTCTCTCTTATATATATCTTTATATATATATATATATCTCTATATACTCTTATATATTATATCTTTCTATATACATTTGTCAATATATATATATATATATCATATATATATATAATTTTTTATAATTTTTCTTTGCTGAAAAGAAATTCAATTTTGGTTAGCAGTTTTCATAAAGAAAGATTTTAATAAGACACATGTTTACAATTTATGTGCTATAATGATCATGCAGCACAAATGAACTACATCAAAACATCTTGACGCTTTTGAGTCTCTGTCTACTAGTAGTATAATTGATGATTCATCAACTGTGGATAAAACTAAATGGGTAGGATATTGAATTCTTTAATTAGAGCTATTTATTATTTTAGAATAGGGGCCTAGTATTGCAAATAGTTGTTAGTGATTTTTTTAAGAAGAATTCTTTCAATTGAAAACCACTTTGAAATGTTGTATTGAACATTGATTTTAAGCTGCCTTTTTTTTCTCCCTTTTTTTTTTTTACCACAAAATCTTTCCCCACTTTGACTACCCAAATGTTTAGTTTGTACTCATACAGGTTTCACTATTGATAGATTCAAGAATAGCTGCAGATATTCTCTCTTTTTAGTCTAGTGTTTTTATCTCTTTCCTACTTCACTTTTTCTTTGCATCCTAAATGGACACAGTGTGTCACTTGTTTTTAAAAGTCTTCCTCATTTTTTTTTTATCTGTCTTCTAAATAGTCAAATTGCAAGAGCTATGGGCTAGCCCTTTATATTTGTAAGAACGTTGATGCTTTCCCTTGGTGATTTTATGCTCTCTTTCTCTCTCTAATCACTTTCTTATAAAAAATGCCAGTACTTCAGTGACTAGCTTTTCTTTAAATTACTCAGAGTAATATTGACATTGAGGTATGGCCATTTGTCTACTTTATTTGTCCCCAAGAAACTCGCCCACTTTTATTCTCTGAGATTTCATGTCCTGAAAGAATATTTACCTAAGGTTTACTACATTTTCTGTTGTCAAAGTTTCCATTGTATCTTGGAATGCATACAGTATAACAATTATTCAAGCTTTTCATCACTTCATTTTGTTATTTAATCCTCAATTGGTATGACACATTTTCTAATTTATCTCTGATTCTTTTCTAATATATCTTTCTTTTAATCATGTCTTTTAAATATGTAGTTAAACCCTTATTTTTTTAAATCTCTGTGGTTTACCTCTTTGGATATAGATTATTAGTACACATCTCAGCCTATTGTCATTATGATTTTAAAATTATATTCAAATGTTAATTTACTTTGACTATTTGTTGGGTGACAGATCATAACATAACAACTATAAACATATATTTTTTATGTAATAAGTGTAGATTGTTGTGTCTTTACCTTTTGTTTTAGCTAATTGTTAATATGTAATACATACAAAGTTTGTGGGTTTAATTATATATTGTGATATTGATCTTGCGAAAATGTGTTATGTAAACCATTCTAAGATGAATTATTATTAGTCATTGTTATTATGTTTCAGGATGGACATGAAACTGTAATTGAAAGTAGTGAAGTTCAAGAAATGAAAAACCCCATAATTAAAAGACGAAAACGCAAGAATTTTGTTTTGGAATCTACACCAGAACAAGTTCAAAGGGATGATAGCTACTTCTTTAATAATCTTAATAACAACAATAGTTTCAGTCCAATTAATGAATTTGAGAGTGAATTAGATATATTTGGGAGAAGTATCTCAGCCCAGTTAAAGAAACTACCAGAGAAGAAAGCTATAAAATTAACTCTTCAGATTAACAATATAATTGGTCGTGCACGTATTGATGAACTTGATGAACAAGGAGAAAATAAGGGACCATCTGGAGACAATCCTCATATTATCACTGTGTCATACGAAAAGCATGGTTCAAATGTGGATAATATACCTTACCTTAAGTAAATATTAATATAGAAAAAAATTATCAGTTTTTAAATTAATCTTAGTGTTTTTGTTATAATATGTAATAATATATATATATGTATATATATAATATAACTTAATATATATGTATATATATATATATATATATATATATATATATATATAATAATAATAATATATATATATATATCTTCTTTATATATATATATAACATATAATATATAAACTCTTTCAATATATATATATATATATAATAATATAACTATATTATATAACAACATATATATATATATATATCTTTATCTATATACTATATACATATATATATATATATGCTGCTGCTCGCCATATATATATATATATACGATATGTAATAACAACATTAATAATATTAATAATAATATTAATAATAATATATAATAATAATAATAATAATATAATAATAATAATAATAATAATAATAATATATATATGTAATAATAATAACAATATATATATATATAATAATATATATATGTATAATATATATATATGTACGGTATAATATATATAATAATAATAATAATAATAATAATAATAATAATAATAATAATAATAATAATAATAATAATAATAATAATAAAGATAAATATATATATATGTATATAATATAATAATAATAATATATATATATATATATATCTGTATATATAATATATAATATATTCCTTTATTTTTATTCCTATACACTTTTGCGGTGTTACCGGGATTTTAGTTTATTGTTCTTTGAAATACAGAATTGGTGTTTAGGGTAGAAGAAATTAAGTATTCGCACCACAGAACCATGCAGCAACATATATATAATAACTTCATATATAATATATATATGTATATATATATATATATATATATATATATATATATATAATAATAATAATAATAATAACTGCATATAACCTTATTTACAAATAAATTTGATAAAAAGAAATAAATATAGGAACATGATAAACAAATAAAGTCAAAGAAGGGGCCCAAACAGGGACACTTCAGAAGTGCTTAAGGCCCCTTTCGCTTCTTTCGTTCTAACATTTTTGATTGCACCCATTCCACATTCAACACTGGCTTTCCACTTGCTCTAGTACACGGCCTTTCATACACATTCAACAGATTTTCACCTTCATTACAAAATTCTTCTAATATCTCACCATCACCTGCTTTATCCTCATCTTCAGGCAGTTGCTGAGCTTTCTCTACCTCTGTTATCCATATCTCCTTTCTCTCATCTCTTTCTCTATCTAATAAGAGGAAAAGATGGGGTGGAGGACAACCTTCCGCTGGATAAAACCCGGCGGAAGGAAAGGTTTAACGCTGGTTAAAGTGGTACTCCAAGGAAAGAACGGGGGTTGCTAGCCTCTCAGCCACCTTCTCCGAAGAAAGTCTTCATTTGTCCTGACCACTACGAAACATCCAACCTTCTTTGAGCACAAATCATTTCCACTGACTTCTCAATAATTCCATTCTTTATCCAAATCATATTTAATTTTTCATTATTACCAAAAAGAACCAATTAAAAAAATTTTCAGCTTTTTAAATTATTTTTGTTAAAACTCCATCATCTATTAAATATTAACGGGGGGAAAGATAAATATAAAAATTTTGTTGCCCCTCTTCTTGAAATGTTTATAAAATTTTAATCTTGTTTTAATTAATTTATAATTTTGATTTTAATTTCGAAATGTTCAACTAAATTTAAGGTGTATTTACTGAGTTTGATTAGATTTTTTACTTTTCTTGCATTCAATCTCCTTTCTCCTATTCTCAGACTAGAACTATTTGTAGCTTTCTGAAATAGCTCTCCCAATCTCTTTTGGTTCTTCTCGTTTCTTCTTTCCCTACGAGTGTGTGTACCTATTTCAATGGCGGACAAATATATATATATATATATATATATATATATATATATATATATATATATATATATATATATTTATTAATATATTATAACCAATAATAGCATAAGAATAAAGATAAATATATATAAAAAAAATATATATTATATATATATATATATATATATATATATATATATATATATATATATATATATATATATATATATATATATATATACAGTATATATATAATTATTATTATTATTATTATTATTATTATTATTATTATTATTATTATTATTATTATATCCCCAGATTGGGGATGAGGTGCGTAGTATACACTGGAACAGAAAAGTAGTAGAAGAACATGACGCAAGTTGAAAAGAACCCCCCTCCCTTTTTACCGTTCCCTATATACCCCATGTGAGAACTCGTTGGTGTCAGAAAAATCCACTCTAGAGGTTTCACGAGACTGCGACGGACTCTTACTGTGGTATCTTGTCAATGTGGGGTTCATCCCTGAGCCAGGTGGCTCACAAAACCCCGCCATTCATTCCTGTTATGCACGTTTCTTCTCGCCTCTGCCAAACTCTCATTCCTCTCCTTCAAGCATTTCTTTACTGATTCAATCCGCGTTTTCTTCGGTCTCCCAGTCGGTCGATTCCCAGCACACTCACCACAATACATCTGCTGTTAGAGTATAGAAAGCTTTCTGAGTGAGCAACGCTAATTGTTTTTATAATAGACCTACATTCTTTTTAATCATAATGTCTCATTGGAAATGTGCTTCTACCACGGAAAGAAACAAGAAGATCTGGGTGAAGAAAAGAAGAGCTGTTCAAGTAAAAGAACATTCACTGGAAAACAACCGCAGGATATAACTCAAACTCACAATTGTTGGTCTCTATCTGTTCCTTGGAGCATCCATCAAAGGTAGAAATCCCGAAAGGAGTAACACGTTTATGGAAAAAGAAATTAAATTTCCCACATTTATCAATTGAAGTCTTACAAGGAAACCTGGTTAAAGTGCAGAATACCTATGATGAGTGTGTAAAATCAGGAAAATATGATCAATTGTACGAAATGCTGGGCATTACGCCAAAAAAAATGGTGAATGGTTATGCAGTGAGGACAGAAGGTTATATCAACTGCAGATCGAAAGCAAAGGACAGGCTGGGTATACAACTAGGAAGGCTCCGAGTTTCAAAACTATCCACCCTTCAGAAAAAAGAAAAGTGCACTTGGAGCCAACTTCAACAACAGTAACAACATCGTCAACTTCCGAAATAGAGTTAGAGACAGAGTGAATATCAAGAGTCTGTAAATTTAGATGAACATCCAAGCGTACAGGCAAGAAATATATCGAAATCAAAACGGGACACTATCAACATCTACAAAGTTAACAACAGCTAAGTGGCAACCATTTGTCAGCATTTATCTCAAGAAGGGGTCGACGTTTACAAAGCCACTATTAAAGAAGCTGTTAAACTTTAAGAAGAAATGAGGAAAGCACTGAGGTTAGAAAACGGATCATTCCATTTTGATGGACTAGAATATCAGGTGCTAATTTTGAAGAATAAATGAAGTTAAGTTAGAGGCACTAGATTTACCTCATTCCATGTTAAGTGGACCAGTGCTCCCCACTCGACTATCTTCAATTCTAATAAAATTTGGTACACATGTACTAGACACTAAGATCTGCCAAATTTTAGGTCCCAAGACCAATTTCCCAAAGAAATAGGGAATAGGGACTCTTGAGCCCCCCCCCATCACCACAAAATGTTGAAAATGTCTAATGACACAAATCACTAACTTTGAGTGTTAATTTTGAGAAAACTATTCAAGTGGAGGGTATGAAAATGCATGGACCTTTGCCCATTAAATATAATCTGAAAGTTTAAAGGGTGAAAGATGTATAGTTTTTTAGCAAATTTTAGCATAAGTCGAAAGTGGAGTTTAAAAAAAATTGACTGAAATGTGATGTGCCACTGTTCCTGAGAAAAACATTTTCACGGATTCATACGTAACAGTTCTATTAAACAGTTTCATTTTATTAGTTTGTAAAAATTTCAGTACCCATACCTTCTTTTATGAGATATTATAGTTTAAGCATAGCCCACAAATTTTTTTTAGCCAAATTTACCTATTTTTGAGCTTATATATATATATATATATATATATATATATATATATATATATATATATATATATATATATATATGTTATATAATATATATATACATCTATGCCTATATATATATTTATTTTTTTGTATATATATATATATATATATATATATATATATATATATATAAAAAAGTTTTACACTGGTTTTTAAGAATGATACAAGTTAGCCATGGCTTCTAAGTTCTAACTTTAAGGGTAAAAAAAAATGCTTTGTTGCTGTTCATAGGCGCAGAGAATTAGATGAAAACGAATCCAAACTCTTTAAAAATTGTTGCGCCTTTGCCTACAAATTAATTAGTACTGCAAAGAGCTTTACTTGAGGCTGCAACTGCCCAGCTCAGGAAAGTATATATATACTTATATATATATATATATATAACATATATATATATATATATATATATATATACTCATATAATAACTGCTATATATCTTATAATATATATATATATATATATATAATAACATATATATTAACTATATATATATATATATATGTGTAATAATATCAATATATTATATATTATATATTTACTATTCTCAATATATGGATACGGATTTTTTATCCTGCCCAGACATTACTTGACCTTAAATCAATCTGAAGTATCCACATATGCGAGATATGAAGGTTGCTAGATCTACTGATTAGTTAAAGATTTGCTTACATCTACAGTTTTACTCTTAGAAATATATATGTATATAATAATAATAATAATATATATAATAACTTAATAATAATAATAATAATAATAACCTATACTATATATATAACAATATGTATATATAATATAATATATATATATATATAACACAATATAATAATAATAATAATAATAATATAATAATAATATATATATATAATATATATATATAATAATATTAATAATACTAATAATAATAATATATATATCATATGAGTATGTGTGTGTTAGGAATCAACCGGCTGGAAGACTGAAGTAAATGTGGATTGAGTTAGTAAAGTAAAGGAATGTGTGGAGGAGAGAAAAGGTGCATAATAGGAGTGAATGACTGGGGTTTGTGAGGGGGTATGGTTGTGGCCCACCTGGACCACAAGGGATGAACCCTGACGAGATGCCATATTGAGGGTCCGTCGCGGTCCCGTGAAGCTCTAGGTTGGGAGTTATGATTGCGACCGGTTTCCTGTGCAGAGCCACTCAGGCCGGTAAGGCTGGGCTCTTTTCGACTTTTGTCATGTTGTTCTACTATTCTGTTTCCGGTGCATGTCAAGCACCTTACCACCCAGTCTTGGGGAATGAAGGTGGATGATTTTATATACGGTAAAATATATATATATATATATATATATATATATATATATATATATATATATATATATATATATATGTATATATATATAACTTTCTTTGCTATATATATTGCATAACAACCAATAATATATATATATACTTCTCATATATATCTCATATCATATAACCCATGACTATTCTGGTTGATTCTTTATCTTTTCATGTCGTTAAATTAGTTAGATGGGAGCTATCAGATAGTAAAATGATTTAAATAGGAGTTGCTGTTGTATTTCAAACCAGTGTTTGTAGTTGTCTAAATAATCATATAATTTTTCTTTTTTTATAGTTTTCTAGAATGCATTTTTTGTGCAGTTATTGTTGTTATGTTTTAATTCGTTGAAACCTGTTTTAGGTTGGTCAAATAGAACAGGGGCTGAAAATGATGAGTTATTTAGTTTTTTCTAATCTTTCAAATTATTTTTGTAAACTTTTAATTGCAACTTTCTTTCAAAGTGTTGTAGCTAGTTGCTTTTTTATAATGTGTGTAATAGAATGCTTTTTCTTTTTCTTCATCTTTGTGTGCTGTTGCTTCAGATTATGCTCTTTATGATTCAATTGCTGTACAGTACATTTATATCACATTTTTCACTTTGCATCTTGGTCGATAAGTTGATCAGGTTAAATTAATAGTGTACATTTAATTAAGTCTAGGTTAGTGTATATTAAAGTTCAAATAGGAAAACCTATAATTTGTAATACTTAACATTAAGATTACAAATTGTAAAATTACAAAAAATATATAAGGCAATCATAAATATTTGGATAGATTTTTTTCAACTAACGTAGATGGGGTAGAAAAACATAATTAGGGAAGTAGTTGTCTTCAGTTCCGTATAGAAGTTTCTTTAACATATTTTGAGCATAGTTATACCTTCCAGGTAGATTTTAAAAACTTTTTGAGAAGTTATTAAAATAAAGAGAATGGAATTCGCCTTGATTAACAAACAATTCTGTTTACCTTAAATCATGGAAGCATTTCATATCTCTTCACGTTACTTGACACTTCGAAGCATATCTTAGTTTCGGGAACCATTTGTTAAAAGAAAGATACAATTATTATATAATTATTAATGTGCCATTTTAATTTACAGTAATATAAATTTAAATACAAGAAGCAATTTGTGTGAAGTTATTTTTTAAATCTTTTGATTAGATTAAAAAAACGCAAAGAGCAGTTTGATTTATACTTAAATATCGATTTTATCTTTTTTGTTTATATATACATAAAGTACAAAATATCTTTAAAAGGTCATTTTATAAGTTGCGTTTTAATACAAGTTCATGTTTAGAGTCAAAAAGTTTGTACAAAAAAATATTAGCGATTGATATGTGTACTTCAAAAAATATTTTTTTCAAAAATTAAAAAAGTTAAACTTAAGTTTTCATTATTTAACCTTTATTTTTCAGCGTATTTAGATTTGATTATATATCTTAATTCCAGATTGTAAAATTACAAAAAAAAATATTTAAGCCTAAACGCTTAATAAATAATATGAACAAATAACTATATAGAATAGTATGTATTTTAGCCCTGCACTGTAAATACTCATCACCATTTCCCACATAACTGTCAGTGGTGTTACTTCTGGGCTGTTCAAGTAATTGCATTGTTCCAGGTAATTCAAGTACTTGCAACCCTTAAAGGAGTGTCCTATGTACAATTTTTCTCTTAGTGATTCTATTTTTGCGTCATTCTATTCAATCATAATAATACTCTTTCTATTTTCAGATTAACAGTTCCTGTACTCCAACAGTACACCTCAATTTGAATTTGCCCCATCTTTTTTCCTATCACTTCAGACATTAAAATCTCCTTAGTCATTCTTTCATCACTCATTCTAAGCACGTGACCATGACCTCTCCATACCCCTTGATTTGTTCTTTCCTAGCAACACTTATTTCTTATCCTTTCCCTTCTCTACCCCACAAATACCTGGTTTGGTCTTTCATTTCCGAAACATAAATTTTTTATTCATCTTAGAAAATGATGCCCAACTCTCGCATCCTTATAAAACGGGTGGAATAAATATATACACCGAAACAATTTCATTTTTACTCTTGATAAATTTCCTTTTTCCGTATTTCTCTAAAGCTACTTGGCACTCTTTCATCATTCATAACCCTATGATTAATCTCTTCTCTCATTCCTCTGAATGCCTCAATATTCTTCCTTGGATACCACCTAAAGACTGTAGTTATCAGATTGACCTCTTCCTTTAGTTTTTGCACTACTTAAATATATATATTTCATTCCTATTTTCAAATGATATACTATTTCTCGTACTTCACTTGTTTAAACTCCAATGCGAAGTAACAGCTTTCTTTTGAATCTATCACCAACTGAGTATAGTAAAATGCTGATCACTCAATTACCCTCACGTAGATGCATATCAAGCTCTCTTTCCAATTATATCCATATCCCTAACTACGCTAATCATAAAGATATATAACCATAGAGACATAACACAACCCAGTCTGAAACTACTACTACTTAAAACAGCTCATTCCTCTTCCCTCCTCCTAACCCTAGTGTATGCTCTACTGTTCCCATAAAATGCTTTAATAGCAGTTAATAACATTCTTTTTACTCCATTGCCTTTAAATACTCTCCACAACTTCGCCCTTTGAGCTCTGTCATATAACTTTTCAAAAGCAAGAAGGCTTTCAAAAACGTCTTTCTTCTTTTCTGAGTATTTCTTTGCAGAATTTTCAAGGTAAACACCTAATTCACATATCCTCGACCATCCCGAAAACCACATTGTTCTTCTCCAATCTGTATATATGTAATACTTTTAACATTTTCTTTCATTACTCATCCATAAATTTTACCTACTGCACTTGATAAACTTTTTCCTCTTCAATTAGAGCTCTCCTTTTTGTTTCCCCTGCCCTTGTATATTGGAATGAGTCAGAAGTCTTGCCAATTTTGTGGTACTTTGCACCTTTCCCATCACATTGAATAATCTCATCAGCCATACTGCGACACTATTACCCCCTTTTTAACAATTTTACCTGTATGGCATCCAAACCAGAAGATTTTTCTCCTTTCGTATTCTCCAAAGTATTCATGATTTCATTCTTTGTAATATGTTCCACATATTTACTTCAAATCTCTTCCTTCTGTATATTCTCTTCTACTTTTAACTTGTTGGCTTTCTTCCTCTTCTACTCTTCCAGCATTTAGCAATTCCTTAAAATGTTCTCTCTATCTTTCCTCTACTTCTCTATCATCCTGCACTACATTCATAACTTATGTCTTTACCCAAGTTAAAACTTTTTCCTTCATATTTTGAACCTTGTTTGTCCCCTTCCAAAATTGTTTTTGCAACTACCTTTCAATTATTCCATCTTTCATACGCTCTTTTTCAACTTAGACCTTTTAACTTCATTTCATACCCTCTTGTATTTCTCCCATATTCCCTGATTATTAATTGCCAAACATCTTTCAAAAACTTCCTTTTAATAACACCCAATTCTTCACTCCACCATTTGTTACCTTTTTCTTTTACTTTTCCATACCACAAGCTTGTCATGTAGTCATCACTATTGTTTCCTTAAAAATATTGCACTCCATTCTTTTTCACTATTCTCAATTTTTCTGCTGATAACCTTTTGTATTCTGTTTATAATATTTTTCAGTTTCTAATTTCTCTACACTTGTAACATCTACACTCCTACTAAATATCTCTTTTCTTTCACCCTTCTTTTACCTTTAGCTTTGCTTCTTCCAAATATGATTGGATATACCCTTTGCAGCTCCTCTCAATACGTTCACATCCAACAACTTATCTTTCTCTAGTTGTTTTAAACATTTATTATCAAGCATAACATCATCATCGGTCACTCCATTAACCCTTGTATATTAGTGTGTACTCCCGTTATTAAACCAAGTGTTTTCAATTATCATCACTCTAACAGCACACAATTCCAACAATTTTTCATTATTTTCGTTCTTACCTTCCACCATAAAATGGCTTATTATTTCTCTTACTTCTTCATCACCAACCCATTTATTTCAGTCATCTAACAGGTGCACTATCATTCCTTTTAAAAATACAAAAAAACATTCACTTAATTATTCCCAAAACACCTCTATTTTGCACAATTATTTACTGGGACATATGCAATTACATACCTACATCCGGATTTCATACCTTAATTTCAATTTCACCCACATTAACCTTGAACTAATTAATTTTTTCTCTTTTGCATATATATATATATATATATATATATATATAT
>JABUQX010009557.1:0-2500 GCA_015478945.1 Trachelipus rathkii | reverse complement strand
TTAACTTTATTTGTTTTCAGGAACGACATTTCTATAAAGATTTATTTAATTATTATTAATTTAATTCAACTTTTGATTTCAGATTGAATAAAAATAGAAATCCGTGGTTTTAAAAGGGATATAAGTTAAGCTAGTAAATTTAAGTGGTTAATGATTGCTCCAATTTGGAAAATTTAGTCTCTAAAAGACTTGGATAGATTCTAAAGAATGAGAGAATACATGAAAACATAAAATATGGACCTTTTGAAGAATATAGGAATTATAAGGGAATTTATTTATCGAGTGTTGTTGGAAAGATATATATGCTGGTATTTTGGTTGAAAGTTCGTCGAGTGACTGAGGGACTGATTGGCGAAGATTGTAGATCAGATTTTCACATTCAAATAAATGAGAGAGAAAAAGGTTTTATGGACTTTCAACAGGAATATTAGGGAAGTTCTGTGGCAGGTGTTAGTGATATATGTTATTTGTGTTTGGCTTTTGAATGGAATCAAAGGTATGTTTGAATCACATTGAAGCAAATTAGAGAGAAGAAGAATAAATTGTATTTAGGTTTTATGGACTTGCAACAGGCGTATGACAGGATTAATAGGGAAGCTCTGTGTCAGGTGTTAGTGATATATGTTTTTTTGTGGAAGGCTTTTTAATGGAATCAAAGGTATGTATGTATGATTCACATTGAAACAAGTGAATGAGAAAATGAGAGAGAAGAAAATATTGTTAAATTGCATTTAGGTTTTATGGACTAGCAGCAGGCGTATGACAGGATAAACAGGGAAACTGTGTCAGGTGTTAGGATATATATTTTTTTGAATGGAATCGAAAGTATGTATGTATGGCGATAGTGAAGCGGTTGTAAGAATTCCTGAGTTTTTGGAAAGTGAATAGTTAATATTAATAGTGGAGTTGAGAAAGGGATGTGTTATGTTTCCTTGGTCATTTAATTTGTATATGGTTGGGGTGATGAAAGAATTAGAGGTAGGGGAAAGTGTTAGATTGATGGAAAATGGGGGAGAGGGGAAGGTGCCCACCATATTGTATGTGGATGATTTTGTTTTGTAAGGCGAATCTGAAGAAAGTTTGAGGAGGATTGGTAGAGGGGTTTGGCAGTGTGCGTAAAAGTTGGGGTGGAAAGTAAAGTAGCTTAGAGTTAAGGTTTTGGTAATGGAGTGAGGCGAGAAGTCCCCTGTGTTAAAGTCATGTTGGAGAGTGACAATTAGGAACGAGTATATGAGTGAAATATTTAGGATATATGGTTGGATGAAAAGTGTTGTAGGAAAGGTGTGAATGGTAGGGAATGTGGCTGGTGCCAATTAGATCCTTGTGAATGCAAGGACTTATCTGAGTGCCTTTAAGGTTTTTTTACACGAGTTATGTTATTTACTTGTGTTGATAATGTATAGTAGTATAATAAGAGGTAAAGATCTAAGGTGCAACCTGTTCAGATTGAAAATCTTAATGGTGTGTTAGGTGTGAGAAGAATTGATAAAATGAGGAATGAATGTGTTTGGGAGTTGTGTGGTGTGAAGAAGGCGTAAATGAGAGATTAATGGATTGTATTAAGATGGTTTATAATCGGTTGGTCAACTGGTGGGAAACCGATGAAAAAGTGGATTGAGTCAGTAAAGGAATGTCTGAAGAAAAGGAATGCGAGTTTGGCAAGAGCGAGAGCAAAAAAGGTGCATAATAGGAGTGAAACGGTGGTTTTGTGAGGGGGTATGGTTGTGGGCCTCCTGGTACGAGGGACGAACCCTACTTTGATGAGATACCACAGTGAGAGTATGTCGCGGTCTCCTGAAGGCCTAGGGCGGATTTTTTTTATTGTGATGAGCTTCCATTTAATGATATAGAGGAGACGGTAGTAGGCTTTCCTTTCTACTTACGTGTTTATCCACTATCTGTTTCCGGTCGTATGTTGCGCACCTCACTCCCAATATGGGGAAAGAAGGTTGATGATGAGGAAGATAAATAGGTATTTTAGAAAGTTGGAAAGGTTTAAAATTGATGTAAAAGGGATTAGATGAAGAAGTGGATGTAAGGGAATAGACCTTGGACATTCAAAGAAAGAAATGACAAGGAGTGAAAGTGTGAGGGAAAAAGTACATACTGAGGATAAAAAAAAGGATCAGAATGCATTAACTTCTACATGATCATTGCATAGAATATGAAAGATGGAAAAATATCTGTGACAAGGTTGGTTGTGAGAGCTACTGTAGAGTAGCATTGGAGATTTTTTAAACAGCTGGCCTCACGTATTGCACGGAGGCTTTGAAATTTGGGTGAAGATGCAAAACTATGAACATCAAAACAGCATATTTACAAGGTGATAAACTAGATGGACGGGGAATAGAGTACAGAACAGATAAGATGTGGAAATTACCAAGGTAATGAAGGAAGTAGGGGAGAAAGATTTGTTAGATTCACAGTATTATTCTGATGAATGGTTGGTTGGAGCAATGTGTACCCATGTGGATTACTTATTTTACGGAAAAGAGATTTT
>JABUQX010009556.1:30000-35000 GCA_015478945.1 Trachelipus rathkii | reverse complement strand
TATATATATATATATATATATATATATATATATATATATATATATATATATATATATATATATATATATATATATATATATATATATATATATATATATATATATATATACTATCTAGTGGGAAAAGGCCAGAAGCTAACAAAATTACACCGGACTTTTGGAAAAATTGAAAACCATGGCCAAATTAAAGGCCAACATGTTCCGACATTCGACATTTGAAATTATGCATTTCAAAGGAAGTTTGAGAAATAGATAAAGGGACTGTGTTGTAGACTATATTAGTGGAGTTCAAATAAGATTGAGCATAGCAGTTAAGTCTACGTTAGAGAGCTGGACTGAGAATGGACGAGACTGCCTGAAATTCGAGTCTCACGATTTTTCCTCAAAGATGAAGGAACACGACTGAAAAATTCAAAAGAACACTGTCCATTGTAATAGCAATAGTATAAGAGACTTGTGCAACAGTTCGAAGGTAGAATTATTGGAGACAGAGAGTTAGTGAGAGTGGGAAAGTTAACAAGTCGACAAACCCTAGACTACACTTTATCAAGGAGAGCAGTATGTGTTGAACACCACAAGTTATGTGATACAAACTCCATATAAGAGCGAACAATGACTCTATGAAGAGCTAACAACTATAGTGGTAAGACGAAGTTCCAAAAGAACCTCAAAACACCCAACTTCTTAGAAGCTTGATAGAAAGATAATGTGATACTTTTAAGGAAGATCACAATAAGATAATAAGCCAAAAATATTAAGAACAAAAGAAGGTAAGAGTTGTGTTTTCAAAGAAGATATTATAATAATGTGGAAGATTATGTCAAGTAGATTGATAAAGAAACTGAGTTATTAAGGTATTGAAAACAACCATATTTTCATTAATATAACTATAGGTACGAGAAAGATCGGAGATCAGTTACTTCAAGGCTACCCTCCTGGCATCATCTATTTGCTGTTGAATGAGTCATCTTTCAATTGGAAGGAGTGACGATGAGTGAAGTTATCGCCGAAAGATTGGGTAAACGGCACAATAAAAGATAGATCATTAATACAAAAGAGAAAAAGAGCTGGAGATAAAACAAAATTCTGAAGAACATCATTATTGATTGATTTAAAGGATAAATGGTGGCTATCCACTAGAGCAACCATAGAACGACTGGAACGGAAGTCGTGAGAAGGTTGCAGAGAGAAAGATAAAATACAAAAAGAGTTAAGTTTAGTTATTAAGACTCTGTCGAAAGCCTTCAATATGTGTGGCATGAGAGAATAAGATTCACGGAATGCCAAAGAGCACAGGACCAAGAGTAGTTAGTGAAAAGGGACAGAAAATCGAAAGTCGAGCGTTCTTTACGGAAACTATAAAATCTATCTGGAAAGTGAAAACTGTTTTAAGATATTTACAGATCTTCTTCTTGATGATATAATCGAGAAATTTAGGGAAAACAGAGGTTAAAACTAAAAGGTGACAGATGATACAGATAGAAGTTGAATGAATGCGTGTTTCCAGCAGGAGGGAAAGGTTGAAGTTGACAGGCAGAGAAGAGACCGTTTACCAAGGTAGGGTGCGTGCAGCTCAGAAACATAAATTAAGAGAGCTACAAGAGGGATACTTTCAGGACTCTACCCCTTGTAAAGGTTAAACTCAGAGAGAACGAAAATTGTATCTTTAGATGAAATTACAATGTTATTCTTAAATGAGTTGGAGAAAGATAAGGAAGGAAGAATAGTTCCGGAATCGTCTATAGTGGAATCAGAGGCAAATGTCTGAGCAAAGTTCAGCTTTAGCAGAAGGTGACAGCAGTACTACCGTCAGAAGATACAAGAGGATGAAAAGAGGATGAATCAAAGTTAGAGTTGACATTTTTCACAAAAAGGTATAGAGGAGTCAAAAGATTGTTAATTTTTCTACGAAGAAAAGAGGTTATACGGTCTCAAAGAATTGACATTGTGTAAATTCAAGGATGAAATGTAAGAAACATGTCTTTCACCAATTTGAAAATGACGGGAATTTTTGAAGGTAGTGTGTCAGCGACGACGAATAATACGAGAACAAGCAGAGTTAAACGAAAACCTTTTGGTTTTAGTTGAACGTAGTTTTGCCCGATGCACCGGGGTGGTGAGGTTCGGTGCTGTGCGGTACCGCAAACAATTCCAGTGTCCTGGTGCGAGGTGTGGTGCGGTTCAGTGTGGAGCGCATTGAAATATTGAGGTGCGATTATTCTGGTGCGGTGCGCAAAAATACCGGTGCTCGGCAAACCGTAATTAATGAAATTTATGGCTACATATATATATATACAGTATATATATATATATATATATATATATATATATATATATATATATATATATATATATATATATATATATATATATATATATATATATATATAACCTATATATATATATATATATATATATATAACATTGAAAATTATCTTTAATTTGTGTTATTAAAGGTAAATGCAAATATTTGTCTCTGTTTAAAAATACATTTTTGTTTTATGAATGGTTAATATAAATATTTTAGGTCAAAAACTTATAAAAACATTAAAATTATGTGACGTAAATACAAGGTAAATACAAAAACCGCAAAAATATTGACATATTGGTTTTAAAGTTTAAAAAAAGAAAAAGAAGAAAAAGAAAAGAATACATTTTATATATATATATATATATATATATATATATATATATATATATATATATATATATATATATATATATATATATATATATATATATATATATATATATATATATATATATATATATATATATATATATATATATATATATATATATCTATAAATATATAACTATAGTAACTTATATATATACTCTTTATATATAATATAGATATATATATATTGATGCATATATGTTTTTAAATTTATATATAGATTTACAGATCTATAATATATAAACTACAATATATATATATATATATATATATATATATATATATATATATATATATATATATATATATATATATATATATATATATATATATATATATATATATATATATATATATATATATATATATATATATATATATATTAAACACATTGCTGTAGTTTTTTTTAAACCATGGTTTTTTACAACTTTGTGTACGCAACATAGTCTGGAAATAAAGTAATTAAGAAGAATAACATGATGTAAATCGAAACCCTCACCTATTCCCTTCTCTCATGCCCTTAACCATGTCCATCGTAGCCACAATGCACGCTATAATCAACTATATAACTACTTGAAATGAAACCGACAGTTTAAGAGTTCTTCTACCACCTATGTAGGAGCATACAAATCAGCTTACAGAATGTTAAAAGTATTTAACTTCTTGGTTTAAACTTCGTTAGAAACAAAATTTTTAATATATATTTTTTGACATTATTATTAAAAAAAACTAACATTTTGTAAATAAAAAAAAATATATATATTTTCTTTTAATATGGGTAGCTATTTTAAATATATTAATTTTTATAAAAGTTAATCGAAGTTCTTCAAACTTCTTTCAGCTTTATTGAAGAATGTATATATTCTTGGGACACGATGTTTCAAGTAGTTTGCCTGAAAAACTACTTCATTTCCCAAATGTTCTAACGGTAAGCGACTTCTCTTCGTGCTTAAGTACTCTTAAGGTATTAAATCCTGGTGTAAGGATTTCTCTAAGCAGGTATATAGTTGAGTATAAAGCTTTTCCCCCTATATATAACCATACACCTTTCTTTCGAGGCTTCATCACTGGCTTTTATCATATTCAACCACGCCTCTTTTTTATTATTTTTAACCGATTGCATCACCACTTCATTACACCATTCAATAGTGACATTCTTGCTTCCTACTTTATCACTCCCGCACATATTTCTCTTGAACAACTAACAAATGCTTCCACCATTTGGGTCCAGATTTGCTCACTTTTATCTTGATCATACTCAACTAACTTATTTGCAGGTGCTCTCGCATACCTTTGCTTATAATGCTGTTCATGTAACTTCTTACTCATATATATATATATATATATATATATATTTATATAAATGATAATCATAATTATATCTTTAAATATATAATATATATATATACAGATTACGTACCATGTATTATTATATATTTACATAATATATATATATATATATACGGTATATATACATAATTATTATATATACTATATATATATATATTTTTATATAGTATATATAATACCTATAATATATATATATATATAAGATTATATTATATTACCGTATTTATATATATACGACTCGCAATATATACATGCTCACACCCTCTCATAAGAATATTAAAATATTAGAATAGTTGCAAACACCTTTACACAAGAAAATTTGGAAATGAGCGATGAATATTGCGTACATAAGGAAATACAGGCATTTGTTTTAGTCCTCCCGATGGAGCAGGATACGAGAGAGTGTGTGAGCAAGTGGGGTCATGGAGTTATGGTGAGATGTCTCTCTCTCTCTCTTGATTCTTCTATCTTTCTTATTCAACACTCCTATCGTGAGGTCCTCTTCACTCTCTTCAATTATTATTATTAATTATTATTGATTATTATTATTATTTTATTATTATTATTATTTTATTTATTATTATTATTATTATTTTATTATTATTATTATTATTTTATATTATTATGCATTGTTAAGTATTACATAAGTAGCTATTTGTAGATTTAATCAATAAGGAAGATCAAAATAAAGTATTGAATTATTATTTCTATTATTATTATTATTATTATTATTATTATTATTATTATTATTATTATTATATTATTTTATTATTATTATTATTATTATTTTTACTATTATTGTTATATCATTATTATTATTATTATTATTATTATTATTCATTATTATTTATAATTATTCATTATTATTCATTATTATTATTATTATTATTATTATTATTATTCCTATTATGTTAAATTACAATTATTATTCTAAATAATATTTAACATCTTTATGAGTATTTTTCATTAT
>JABUQX010009556.1:0-25000 GCA_015478945.1 Trachelipus rathkii | reverse complement strand
TAATCAATGACTGTCCCAGCACATACAGAAAAACCAGATTAATCTCACAGAAAACAAGAAGAAATCAACAAAAATATACACCCAAAACTTGATTATTCTATTCTTAAAATCATTTCGACATTTATACAATCCCACGAAAGCTTTCACTAGCTCATTCTAATATCAGTATTCGAAGTGGATAACGTAAAGTAGTTTCCAAAACTAAGTTCATGTAAGAGTTAAGTACAGTATCTATGAAATAGGAGGCAAGATAAACAATACTAATTGATTCAGCTTTGAATTAATGAAACAATATCTTCTTTCAGCATAAATATCAAGATAATACGAAGAATAGGCAATCTCCCAAAATCGGACTTCAGAGCTAGATACCGAAGCCTGTAAATGAATAAACAGCTTTATATAAACATTGCTTCTCTCATACCATTTCTTATTTACTAGTTTTAAACTGCGATTTTACTTAAGAAACAGAATGGTTGTTTACATCATCATTTGAGTCACATTGGCTTGTTTTCTCATCCCTTTTTGGAGGAGCAATTAATTAAATTATAATAGTTAAACTGTAAAAGTTAATTAAATTTACTATCATTATTTACTAATCCATAGTTATAACACAACCATATTAATTTCATTTATAATTAAACTAAAGACCATTAATATCTTTTATATGTAGAACTGGCCCTTTAGAGCAGTTGCATCCTCACAAAGGCTCAACGAAAGCTTTTTGTACAATACAAACGAAGTGATCACCCAATACAACCTTTTCTAATACCTTCTGTGACCTTACAAATCCATTACAAACATTTATGACAATATTATAACAATAACTAGAACAGAAAAGAAATAGATATTAATATATCGATAATCCACAAGGGTTTCCAATAAATACATCATAAACTTAACAAGGAAACATCCACATGTGTAAGTTTATAACCACATGTTATGTATCCTTACGGGAATGTTCTGCTATGTTAATCCTCCCAGTTATATAATATATAATCAAAAACACGACGACACAGTATTCCCTTAATAAATTTAATAATATATATATATTATATACCATTATAATATTATACACTATATAATATATTAGATAATATATATTATATATATATAATTATTATCATACTATATATATATATATATATAGTCACAGCATTGTCCCAGCATGAATTGCTCCGCTCATAATTTTTGAAAGACTTTGTAATATTTCTGCTGCTTAATGTTCCTGGAAAGTTCAAACCACGGCATTCTTTTGTGAGTATCTTCTACTCTGAGTTGTAACAGGTGAGCAAATGTATACCGTGGAGCAAAATTTATCACTAATAGATAAGGTAACATTTTAAGATGATCTCCAGTATTGTCACATTCTTATTACCAAATTCATTAGAAATTGATTCTTTAGATTCTTAAGTACAGGTAACTTTTGTGATTTTTTTGAACACAAATTTCACCATGCCACAGAATCGACTCATATTGTGTTAAAAATCAAGAAATTTCCTTTTTCGTGGGTCGTTATAAAAGAAGGAAATCAATTTAACGCCTATGAATTTGGTGTGAGTATACAATATCTCGAAGTTGTTTAAACCGAACAGCTGTATTTCATTTGTGCAATATTTTAAAAAAACATTTTACAGGTTCCAAAAAGCAATTCCTCGAAACCAGACACTTTCGAACCTTAATATATCCTCTGTGGGTCACCAGCTTAAAGCCTGAAAATACACATGATATCTACTCCATTAAGATGTTCCTTCCACCTGCAATATTGACGTGTTATTGTTGCTTTAAGAAATACAGCCGTTCACAAAATTGCCAAAAAAAAAAAATTTTTTTTTGAAGTTGTATGATACCTATTACAAAATATCTCATACTTCAACGACAAATACATCACTCAACTCCCAGAAAATTGGCTCAGGCGAACATTGAATGCATGTTAAAAAATTATTTTATTACTATACATAAGAAGATGTACTCAATCTATACTCACTGTTAAATGACAAAAAATTAACTAAAACTATGAGAACAATCCCGTCATAATTATATACTATATATATAATAATAATTCATATTCAATATATATATAGTATAATATATATATATAACATATTATTCAATATCTATGTATATACTATATTATATATAATATATAAATACTACTTGTCAAAATTAACGCGTGTCAGTCATAGATAACAATTTAAAGATATATTAATTGCTACATAGATTCGGACACAGATAAAGAACATGCTCTGTCAAGCAATCCTGTATATCGCAAATAAGTTCATTCGCTTTTCGTATCACAAGGTGCACCGAGGTGATTTCTGTCACCACACCCCCGGGCAGTCCATGGAGAAGAGACCAGTATGACAAAAGAATCCGAGACCACCATCTGACACTCTCTCGTCCCAAAAATTTGATACTTCTTCAATGACGTAATGCAATTTAAGGTATTTAAAAAGCAATTTATTGTTGAAACAGTTGAATATCTTATATGTCGTGAGCTTCATGTATAAATTAAGTCTAGACATAATTAATAGAGAAATAGATTCAAAGACTGCGCATTTCGCTATTCCATAAACTATTTTATTATTGCTAACAAGTGACTCTCTAAAATTAGGAGCCAATTAATTGCATACTAGAGATACAACGCTTGTACAGTAATATATAAATATAATTATATATAATATATATAATTATATATAATCTATATAATATATATATCATATACTATATATACTTACTAAATATATATAATATATTATTATAACCTAATATATATATTATATAATATATATAATACTTATATAATATATATGATAGTAACTGAATATTATCATTATATAGTCATATTTATTGATACTAATAGACATAATAAAAAAAACCTTGAAATGGCGTCGAGATAAATAAAAGTGCCGCTATATACCTTACTCATAAATTAATAGAATAACACTACGAATATACTGTTTCCAGTAGTTATTTTTGCATTTAAAGTTTTATATGATTATTTTATAATTGTATATTTACGTACTATATATACTAATATATATATATATATATAAATATAGTAATATATATAATTCTATACATCAGTAATATTATATATTATACAATTACTATATATCTATTATATATTATATATATATATTATATTATATATATCTATAGTATGATCATAACATAAAAAAACTTTAAATGCAAACATATATACCATGTGCGAGTACGTAGGACCGCTTCTATACTATACTCATAAATTAAACCGTATATATGTCACAATTATATAGTTGCGATTTAAGTTTTTGATTTAAATCATACCGAGATATATATATAATAATATTTCACAGGAATCTCTGAAGATACTTAAGTATCCAAGATATATAATATATATATCATCAATATATATATAATATAGATGATTATAATATACTCTATATATCAATTACAATTATTGAATCAACACATCTGCATCCTCAAGCAATCTGGAACCTCCCACACTAAAATCCCACCCTATTCCTAAGCACAAGTACCACACCCATGCACTACACAGAAACCAGACACAACAACTAATCACTATGTCTCAGCCAAACACGTTTACCCGGACCCCCATGATCAATAGCCGACAACCGTCTTTAAATTCATTGCTTTTTCTTAATTACTGTACTTAATAGTACAATATTCACATGAACCCACACCTTACGCAATATCTCCCACTAGTTCAACAAAAATTGCTATCACCACATCCACCCAACCCTCACACAATAGTGCAGTACAATATCACCGCCCAGCACCTCCACGTCACTTTCACTCGGACCTCCCACGCCCTCAAGCAAACTGAATCGTAAATGCTTGAGCTCTCCCGATTCTTATTTCTAAGACTGCACCCTCTCCCCCGACAATGGCGCGTGGTGACAGCATACACCCTCAGTGACCTTATAATAACCAAAAAAAGGAATGAGAACACTACATCGCAACAGACTGCTCTTGTACAAAAGATTTCCCTTTTCTGAACTTTACCAGAAATCTTGTAGCACTTATCATACTACTTTATAAATTCTTCTACAATCTAAATACCGGTACTATTGATATATTATAATATATATACCTATCTATATATTTACTATATCTAAAACTTATTATAATAATTAAAAATAGATAATATAGATACACTTTATCTACTATCTATTATATACATATAAAATACCAATAATAACCATTTTTCAATTAATTATAGTTATTTTGCATGACTGACTCCAGTGCAGCATCACTATGGTACCATTCTTTGTCATATTACACCCCGTCGAAACATTAAATTTTCTTAACATTGATTTCATTTCTCACCGGATGACGCCCACGCCTGGCAACATTTCATTTTCTCTATGTTTGTCCTAACTATAATACTATTAAAAGATCAAAACACAAACTTAAAAAATTTTGTTTCCATTTTTTCGATGCGGTACTTTCTCTATAACACTCCAACGCCATGACCCCAAGCCGACTGCTAACACCAAAGCTCGCCAATACTGCATCAAGTTGAAGTAACAATATCTCTATGAGCTAATCATGGCCCCAGCCCTGACTACAAATTAGCTATCGTCACTCTGTTCCCCCGGTCCGAAACTTTTCAGAAAAACCCCACTTCCACACTAGAACCACCTATACCCAACTCATCACAGAAATTATAGGCAACAGTACGATCCTGTCTCCGAAAAACACATACTTTACACTTGACACCCTGTAAATTTTTTTACAAAATCAATCAATTCAATTGTTAACAACTTCTCATCACGCGTCGCACCAACACATTCATGCAAAGCGTTAATATTTTCCTTTTTTTAATCACCAACTCCAGGAACTTCGGAGTATCCTTTCCTCTACGATTTTATCCAATTTTTCCCATTCACTTTTATGCTTATATATAATTGCCAAAAAAAAAAATAAATGGCCAAATGTACTTAATTATCCCTAACCACACTCTCATGGCAACTTGGTATCAAACAACCATTATTGGGCGACACTCATCACTTAAATGGTTCTCCTAATAATAATCAATTTGCTACCGACCCTTGGTTTCCAAAATTCTCTGCCTCCTACCCTTTGACAAAGATAAATTCTAAACGAATTGGTTCTACACCTCTCCAGGACAAACCCATCATGCCTCCAGCCCCACAGCATACAAACAGTTTCAAATTCTCCGAGCCCGGCCCAACCTTCCATTATATTCGCTACGCAAAATAACTAAACCCATATATATTAGATTTATTACTACATCATCGTATTGTACTATATTATGTATTATAATATTGATTGGTTACCTATATAAATTCATTACTACCGCATACCTATAATACTCATATTAAACACACCCCCCTGCAAAACCCACGAGCCCACTGTGTGTCTACTATATATATAATATAACTCTATAATATAGACGAATATATACATAACATTGATTTGGATATTATTTTGAAGGAAATACTCTTTAACTTTCCTCCAGCACTAAAAATTTTTTATTTAAATAATAAACAAAAAAACAATAGATATAGAAAAATCTCACCCCCCCCCCCTTTCATGTTCTTCCGTCTGTTGAGGGCTAGCAGAAGCTCCGGATGCTTCTCCCGCGTATTCCCACGTATAACTATCTCCCAACATCAGGGCAGAACTCCACCCACTATCTTTTAAGGAATACTCAACTCCTCCCTCCCCTCATTATTCCGCCATCCGCCACGCAACCGGTTTACCCTAGGAATACACTTCTGCTAAACGTTGATTCGTTGATTCAACATGTCATAATCTGCGGTTCCACTTCTCCAACAATAATCCTCTTCGATCGGTTCAACCTGGGAGTCCCTATTTTCTGCTATATTACTTTAGACTCACCTTCCTTCACCAACAACTTCGCAACTTTTCAGGCAAAATTCCCTATTTAGATGAGTCGATTGTGGTTACAAGACCTGAAAGAGATTGTTATCCACAGTATCAAATTTCAGCCTGTAATACCAGACCTAATCTTTTTTATCGGCGATCGATAACTAATCACTCGAGCGACTTTCTGTTCACTCCACGTTTACGAGATCTAATATCTAATGAATAGCTGTGTGACATGTTCTTTGTTATTATAGTTATATGATATATTTTCTCTTTGAACGCAATGAATGGATCAGTGAATTTTCTTTTTTTTATATAATCATTATTATTATTAAGTTTTCTTTCTTTACTGAGCAGCACTCCATGCGCGACAAGTGAAAACCATTCATAATATTTATAACCAAGTTTCTTACTATAGGCAGAGTTAACCTCTATACATTATTACTGTCGCTATATTTGATCGCAAGCGAATGTGAATTATAATAAGACGAGCTGTATATTTTATAACTGTTTATATACTTTTCCTGTATATTTTAATTATTATCACCTTCGGTCTTTACTATCACGACACTTTCTGAGTAGATGAATTTCCACTTAAAATATACATACGATTACTTCATAATCGTTAGTCTTTGTTATTATCCCACTTATTACTTAATTCATCATCATTCCATTTCTTTCTGTACCATTTCCCAAATAAACTTACAACACTCATAACTTATTTGAGTTTACGATTTTCGTCGAGATATCACGCACGCAACAAAACATCTTAATCATTTAGATTGCCTTCTGCATAATCAGCTCATTTACCTTATTCTATCCTTCATTATAGTCTCAGAAATACTACTACAATTTTTCATTTCTTCTCTATATTTTCAGAGGTCTCACTACACATTTTTTCATATACTTTTCATAATCTTTCACGCTACCACATTATAATGTTTGATGTCTTTTATAGAACATCATCTTAATAGATTGAGTTAACATCTTTTCTGAAAGTTTAAACTTTTAGTTAGAATTACTTTTTGTACGTCCTATAAACTATAAACAATCCTTTCATTAGTCGGAGAATCGAGCATCCGTTAATCGGAAATTTCAATTTCTTAGCTATAACTATATTTTAGTATTCTATAGTTTCAGGATTGCAACAAAGAATTTTACAAACGATAAGGTATAAAAAAAAATTTATTTTCATCCTTTAAAATACTGTATGAGAAACTCATTTAGATTAATCAAAGGCTCCGGGACCCGAAAACACTTCACCAAATTATGTTTATAAGTTTATTTACGACAAAAAAAATAAATATCTAACCTAAAAGTATACTCCACTCTAAAGATACAAAAAGGTAATGGTGACAGGTCCATCTACAATATAATTAGACCCAAAGCACTTTGTGCAATATAAAAATAACAAAATTTTAACCCAACAAAACCATGTTCTCACATAACAAATATTTTAAACCTCTGAACCAAATATTCTGAAAAAATTATGTCCTAAAACAATATAGGCTATTCACACTTCCCAAAAATCGCTCAAAAATTTTTAACTATTTGACACAAAACAAAAAGACATAACATAATAATATGATATACACACAACAGATATATATTCGATAATTAATTATATTTTAAATCCTCACTGAAAGGTTTAGTTTCTCACCTGAAATAGATACCATAATAAACAAAATAATAAACATATAAGCACAACCTCACAGCCCTCTCTTACCTATTTCTTTAGTAAAAATAATGAATAATAATACACCTTACTCCGTTCATATAGTACTAAAATATTCTGTATACTATAAATGGGCTCTTCACTTCTCTTCCTGGAGTCTCAAGTAATAAAGAAAAACGCACATTATAATAATACATCTATATAAAAAAAAAAAACCTCACAACTTTAATCTTTAATCTAACAAACGAAATATATCTATAATAATAATAACTAATAAAAAAAACATTCAACAAGATCTCATTCAATATTAGGTCCCACGCGAAACTGGTGCATGAGAAAACCCCAGAGAATGTAGTATAGCTATATCCCCCCGAAAAACATTTAGTCTGAGTACCAACCAACACCTGGATTCACTGATTGAAAATTTTGTTTTTAAAAAATATATCGCGAAAGGAAATTTTTCTCTGCAAAAGTTTGCCAAGTTTGTAAGGAATACTTAATAAGCATGAGTCCAACGAAAAGAGGACGCACCAAGTATGAACTGCCATCAAAGTGGGAATTGCCCCAACACAACACGCTTCAGAACTCCGTTTAGCAAGTGATTCCTCGTGCATAGGACGCAAAAGTTTAGTCTTGCCGTTGGGGGAATATACAAGGGGGGGGAGTGGGAGTTGGACTTCTCTTAAAATGTGCGATGTCTCTTTGAGCTATACTAGTGGAAAAATGGGGGGGACTCATCCGAAGACGCTTGCTAGCCAATCTAAAAACGGGAAGACAAATGAAAGGTGGGGTCGAATTATCAATATCTATTTTCTTTTCTTTATAATTTAAATCAAAAAAAAGTTAGGCTGGAGGAAATTAATTTTCTCCTTCAAATAACTCAGCCCAGAACAAGAATGTTTTAGATATATTAGTAAGTTAAGTAGCAAATACTAGATATTATACATCACAAAGTGGCGGTCGGGTCGTTGTGCTAAAGGAGGGTGCGCCTATATATTATATATACTAATATAATAATATATATATACTGATATAGTAATATAGTATATATATATAAACTCATTATATATATATATATAGTATATCGTAATATTATACTTTTATATATGGGGTCCTATCCATTCTTTTGCGTACCAACAATGAATGGAAGTGCGGCCGCTCGAGCATAATTTTTGACAACCTTTATATTTCATGGAGACATGTTACCCTGGAGAGTTCAGAAACTCCCTAGTTCGTTTTTGTACAGATTACTCTGGTGTAAGCAGGGGAACGCCAAAAGTTCTTTACAGCGTCGGTGCGAGCAAATTTGAATCACTTATTTCAGATAAGGTAACACTAAGCTCAGTATACTACCATTATTGTAATGTCATACCGCAACCACACAGTTTGTTAGACGAGTGAACGTTAGATGACTCATACTTTTATGGTATCATTGCCTGGATCGTTTGTTTATTTCTTTGCAATATAATCACCATGAATAATAATCAGAGAAAAACTGTGAAATAACAGTCGTAAGAAACATAGAACAAGATCCCACTTTCTGGTTGTATGTATTAAAAAAAAGGAAAGTAATAGCTTAACGCGCTATGTGTGTGATGATAGCAACCTGAAGTCATATGGTTTCAACCTAACTCTATTTGAAGTTGTGTGATATAGTTATTACAAAAAGAATTTACAGGGTGGTCCAAAAATTCAATTTTTTCGGAGAAGATCACTTTTAACCTTAACGATCTCCTGAGAGTTAAGTGCCTAAAATCTCGGAAGAACTCTCACATTCAACGTAGGATTAGACTACTACCATAATGTTCCTATCACTGCAATAGTTTGAACTTTTGGTATCTTCTGCCTTGTTAAAGAAAATACATGCCCTTCAAGAAATGCCCAAAATAAAAAGCGTCTATTTAAGTCTGTGTAATGATACCTATCATTCATACTCACTAAGAGTTCCAAGACAACATAGACAAAATGAAATAGGTGTTGGCATCAGGAGAAATGAAAAACAATAGTTAACAAAAATTTAATTTGTAAGGTTAATATACAAGAAGAACTGTACCTTATATCACTGTAAAATGACACAACTTACACTAATCTATACGTAGAAAAAATTAAATCTAATCGCTACATATATATAATACTATAATTATTATAACCCTATTTTATATATATATATTTACTATCTCATATAAATTAAATATAGCTATATATTAATATAACTAATAATAATAACTAGTATATATGAATATATATTATATTAATATATGTATCCGTAAACAATTTTATATTATTATACATTAGTATTAAATTATAAAGGAATATGTATAGTGCTCAACACAAATCTTCTGTACACAGAGATAAGAGAATCTTGACAAAGCAAGTCTCTTGTATGCGAAATCAACTGTTGCATTCCTTTTTTTCTGTATTATTCCAAGGCTCACACCGAGGTAATTCTTCCACCAACGGCGTTGCCAGTGGGAGATGAGCAGCCCAGTCAGAAAAAGACGATCGAGAGCCACACCAGCTGCCACGCCGGCGCCTTCCCAATATCAGACTTTAATGTTAATCAGGATGCCTGGCAGGTATTAAAAGCAGAGCTTTATTCTTTGAACAGTAAGCACTATCTCTAATGACTGGTTCCACTTAAAAATAGTCCATGTAACATTACTTAATACAAGAACATTAATTCAGAAGAAAGCTTTCGCTAATGTCCCAAACACTATTTATTATTTCGTACTATCAAATGATCTTCTTTAATAGGGCCAATTAATCACTTATAGACATCAAGCTCTGCTACTAATACCTACTTATACTATATATATTATAATAATTATACATTATTTATATATATAAATGATATAATATATATTAATATGTACATATCAGTATATTTATATATAATATAATTACATACCGTCACGATATAGTAATTATATATGATTTCATGGTATGATCTAACATAAAAAAAACCTTTAAATGCATAGAACATAATAAAATTTGTTGCTAGTATATTACCGGTTTTATATATCTATTATATAACCGGATAGATACTGTCACAATCTTTATTATGTTGCATTTAAAGTTTTTTTTGATGTTATCAATCCATACTTGGAAAATATAGTAATATAGTACTATATTAGTCATTATCATATATAACTATATATATAGTATTAATATATATATATATAATTATAATAATATTATTTTAGTTAATAATGAATACGTATACTATAAATATATATATAGTATCTCATATAATACAATCTATTCACTATAAATATAACAAATCCTTTATAATGCTAAATAATAAATCGCTGTCATGTACCTCAACCGTGTTCTAGAATAGTATAATTAAACCTTGGTATATACTGCACAATTTTACTATTTTAAAACTTTTAAGAAGTTTTTTTGATAGTGTTAATAGGTAATTTGCTAATGAAATATATACTTGACTAGTATATATATACTATATTGTATATATATATACATACTGCTTCTACCTATATATAATATATACGAGAGATGATATATACTAATTATAATATACTATACTATATAATATATATATATAGAATACTATATATATATATATACTATATTACTCATATATATAATTATATAACATATTATATACATATGTACAACATCCTTTATAATATTTAATTGGCCCTATTTAAGATGAGCAACTTTTTGAGTAATAGCAAACAATAAAAGAGTTTGGAATAGCGAAACCCATCTCTGTAATTATTTCTATTATATTATAGCTAATGACTATTTATTAATGACTGACCTTCTCTGCAGCCATTAACTGTTCATAATAATAAATTTGCTTTTTTAAATACCTTAAATATGGTTACCATCTAAAGTATCAATCTGACCGACAGTAGAGTGTCCAAGACCTGTTTGCCTCTCCGACTGCTTTTTTCATAACTGGACTAACTCTCCCATCTGGCACGCCGTTGGGTCGACAGAATCACCTCCTGGTGACCTTGGATAATACCCAAAAACGGAATCAACCAGTCTATTTCTGCCATACAGGCTGCTTCTGTACAAGATTTCTTTATATCTGTGACACGATCTTGTCAGCACTCATATACCCCTATAAATTTATACTATGCTCCAGGACCTACCCCCGCTCCGGTAACGCGTATTACACCGTATAATATATAAATACCATATATATTACATATATATAGCTTAACTATTACTATACATATATATATATCATATTATACTTAAAATAGCTAATATTATATATCAATAAATATCTAATTCATATAAGTATATATATACGTAAATTTCATATTGTTAACTTCTGTGTCTCCATTTACATACAAGAAATAACTCACATTAAACATTAACCTTTATAAATTCGTAAATTTTTTAACACTGTTTATATTATTTGATCGATCATTTCATTCTTAATGACGTCTTAACATAAATAGACTCATATAATCAGATCATAACACAAACTTAAAAAAAATTTTTTTTTTTGCGACATTTCTGAAGGGCTGTACTTTCTTAACACCACAGGCAAATACCAAAAGTCAACTATGCAGGTGAAATAGCAACATCTACCGGGTAGTACGATATAATGTGTGAAAATTTTCAGATTTATTTATCGACTTAACCCCCAGCCAAGGATATTAAGTTCGCGAAATCGCTTAACACGATTTTCCGAGAACAGTTGACTTTTATATGCATCACCCTATATAGCTAGCCAAGTGTCTTCTTAAACAATTCACCAAATCCTCAATACATTAGGTTAACCATACTTCCAGATGTATCATCACACCAACAATTTCATTAGCGTTAATTATTTCTTCTTTTACAAGTAATTCTACACCCACGAAATAGGAAATTCTCCGATTTTTAACAGCACATATTTCGAATCATTTTCATGCGTGACCAATAATCTAATCTTTTCCCAAAATATAAACACACTATCAATCTTAAGGACCGCAAAGGTACCCTTAACGATCATATCGCCCGAACAACTCCACCTTTTCTTAATTTTACGATACCAAATCAATTACTGACAATACTGAGACTAATATGACGTCACAAATCGTTACTCTTATTAATCGCATGTGTAAAATTGCCTCCACCTGCCCACAAACATTGCCCTCCCCCTAGTTACAACCAGAGTCAAATCATACAAAACAGCCAAAATGGTCGGTTCTAGAACGTTCCCAGGACTAACATTAACGACCAGGCAAAAGATATACAGCAGACGCGTTTTCAAAAGCATTGCACGACTCCGCACTCGATCCATGCCTACAGGAAGAAAAATGATTGCCCAATTACATAATATATATACCTATTATATCTGCTAATAACTCACAACATTGGGCATATCATCTATATAAGATTATATATATACAATCATCTTCTAATCGCCAAGTATTAGAGCATAGCTACATACCGGATTTATATCATAGCGATAACTTCATAAGTAATGTAAGACAGTACCGCTGTTCTACTTCGTCTATACACTCACCTATTATTACGACAATCGCTTCATTATTAATAATTTATACTCCCATCAAAGCACGCTATAGGGTATAAGGAGGACTACTTGTTCGCTGTTTCTACAATCATCTACTCATACATAGTAACTGCATAGATTAAACACTCAGCAGCCACAAACATTTCCTCAAGTAATCGAGATTACAGACTATCCACTTGGGCTTAGGCTATCAATCTCACATGATGGCGTTTTCTTTATTTATTCAAGGTATTATTGCGAAAACCCTTGTGAATACTGTCATGAGTAATCAATCGCCTATTGTCTTTCTGTATTCGTATTATAGTGTAAATTGTTAATACATTCTTGCAGATGATATGCTTATTCTAGACACAGTATTAATACGTATTGAATTTTGACCTTCAACGCTTCCTATTGTACAATTGATCATAATAAAGCTTGTCTTGAACGACCGGTAACTACTGATCTGTTGTCCAAGGACGCTTCCTGCACACATGGCCATCCATACAAGAGCAGTATTTCACATATAACCGAACTAAAGAAATGTAACCTCTTTTATCTCATTCGATCTAATTTATATGAATTCAATATGTATAGAATACTGGATTACTATAATGATATGCTTAAAGTTTACCCCTTAAATCTCTTGTATCAGTTTATACTCATAAGTTCAATAAAAAGACACTCAAGAAAACCTTGAGTGAAGAATTAAATGACAAAGCCCCTTTTAAGAATAATCGGTCTGCATCTTTTAACAACAAATATTTTAATTTTTAAAGCTGTACAAAAACAAATTGATTAACACATAATTACTGATAAGAGTAGGAAACAGCCCCTTATTGATGACAATAAAAACAACTGATTATCTGACTGTAAACAGCGCTTCGTACTCTGGGACTATGAGCTCAGATTCTTTGGATTCATATTTGTTTCTGTCTGAAAGTTTGACACTGTTAGTCGGAACAAGCGAAAAATTACATTGTTCATTAATTCCAAAGCTCAATCCATATATACTGAAATTACAAAGGATGAGTTCCTGAGTAGTAACCTGAAGCTTCTCTAACCATGAACAATAATTTATGGAACTAACTTCTTTTCCACTCATCGAATCTGATATTTCCTATGAAGCTCCTGAGCTATGTGTAATAATAATCGAAATAATTTTAACGAGTTCACTAACAAAATCAAATACTAGCCTGGCTATAAATCACTTTCTTATTTATTCTTCGTTTACTGTGAATTAAATACTGAATGTGTTGTGCCTTCGCAGCCAGCCTTAATTCACTTGTACTTATTACTTAATTTAAACTACTTGACAAAGAATACTGCGTCGTGGAATTCATTGAGTGGTAAAACGCCTTTCCTTCCACACGATTATAATCATTATAATTACTACACCCTAATAAATATACGAACTTTTCGGGTTAACACCACCTGAAATTGTTACTTTTGGTTAATATAATATTCTATGATACTATGAAAACATAATAATTACTTAATGCTCAACGCTTAATATTGCAGTCAAAACCTGTCGCCAGATTAACCACCGGGTAATTATGATGTAAATCAATTACTTACAATATCTTCAAACACGAACATCACGGCAGAATATAGAACAAATTTATAGTTACATGAACACCAATACCTCTTCCGATAAGCTCATTCAGTCAGCCAGGTCCGTACCAGAGTCTTAAATCCAAATTTGCCCCCGTTACGAGATAGCCTAAACCTGCTCCGTCCATTACCTCTCTGGATGTGTCAGTGTTGCTGCCTGACTAGAAACCCAAACTTATCGTTTGAACATCACTCAAACCTAAATCTTTTAACTCTCCATAAATTGACCTTTTC
Organism: Trachelipus rathkii; assembly: GCA_015478945.1. Classification (NCBI taxonomy): domain Eukaryota; kingdom Metazoa; phylum Arthropoda; class Malacostraca; order Isopoda; family Trachelipodidae; genus Trachelipus; species Trachelipus rathkii. The sequence goes on along the minus strand of JABUQX010009556.1, from coordinate 10,139 downwards.
GTAATCTATCTTATTCCTTCGAGTGATAGCTACAAGACAAAGAGCTGAAGAGTACCTGCACCGTCCGGTACTACTTGTTCCATCCAATACTTCTTCCCGCCACAAAAATACCCAATTAAGTCCGCCCGAACACGCCTCTGTTGCATTCCTGCGCGTTGCGTGCACTAGGTATTGTGACTCTCTCACAAATTATCTTTTGAACAAATCATGATTCTCTTCATATAATCATTCAGAATCTTCTTCCTTTTGACTTTACATTATAACAGACTCTCAGAGTGAGCCACTTTACCTCAATCTAATTAACCCCCTACCCAATCTTTTGAAATACTTCATTATCTCCATCACCTACTAAAAGTAGAAGAACTCGACACTAAAAGACTTTGGACACACAGCACTAGGTGTTGCATCGAGGCCAAGAGGTTGTGACTTCATCTCATCTTCGTGCCTATCCGCATTAAGCTCGGTTATGGACCACACTTCTTGCCTGATGATCGAAAATTAAAAACTACAAATTAGCGAATGAAAGTAGGGACTGAATGTTCCGGAAATAAACGATAGGGTAGAACATTTCCAACTTTACAATACCCTCAGTTCCAACTCTGACTTTGACATTCACTCCTAACACTTCCAGTACTTAACTATATCATTGGTCCTAAGCTCTGATGAAACCTTTCACATGAATCCCTAATATTCGAGTACCTTATCTAAGCTGTAAAACTCCAAAAACATGTAATCCAGGACCACTAATGGCTTAATGTACAATTCTTGGTCGGTATATCCTGAAGGAAACGATTTCACATGCATCGAGTAACAAGGAGTATCCCTCTGCGGACTTACGATTCCATAATTGCAGAATCGAATAAATACCCTTCTTTTTAATTGTGGAGCAATAACCTTTCCGTTTTTAGACGTCTTACCCACTATCAGCTTTAACCCCACGTCACTGCTGCAATCTACTTTCTACACTAACCACCCAGTTTACTGCGTTCGGACGAAATTCTTGACATCAGTATTTTACTACGAGACCATGTTGTTCGCTAATCCCGTAACTCTGTCCATATCGCTCAATTCCTAAAATCTTATCGTACCCTGCTTAATCCTCATTCTAGGTTTCCCTAATACTTAATTCTACTGATATCTCATTAACATTCTTCTGCCCATACTCTACCAAATTCTCACGACTTTCTCCACTAATTCCACAACTTCCTCATATGTCTTTCGCCATATAATATCCTATCCCCACGTGGACAAATTACTATACTCCACCAAAGTCGCTGCTATTTAGACAATCACTTCAGCACATGGTAGAGCAACGATAAAGAGATTCTCCTATCCCTCATAAATAGAGCAGAGGGCCATATTATGTCCGCAAATTCCAACCAGTATTTAAAAATGACTCACAAGCATAAAACGAGAATCCAAAAGCTTAGATTAACACCCAACTTCTGTAGCCACACAGAATGAGTTAATAAAGTACTCTGATCCACGGAGTCTATTCGTGGTACCCCACGAAGGAACTGCGCTCAAATTCAATCATCTTCATGAAGTCGTATTCCTGACGACGACAACCTTCCATATTCATGGACCACACATTGACAAGAACAACGGTACAAGATCACAAATATCCACTCCCTATGCTGAGGAGTAAAGCCATTACTGGCCTTACTTACTCGTGGTACTGCTAAGAACTCTCAAAACTGAAGGATACTTTCATTTACGAATCTCTGAGTAAGCATATCAAACTATTTTGAACACCGGAACTCACCCTCTAAGACGTCTCTGTTCAATGAGTTATCAACCCGAGGCCAGTCATCTTCTGCGAACGAGGAAACTGCACCATTCATTCTGTATTTATAGATACTACCTTACCCCGAGAATTACGAACTGATCGCCCATAGAAAGCCTGATGAGGGTCTAAATTCTATCGCTCGTGTCTTGGAAAGCTCTGGAAACGGCACCAATATACATCGCGCTCCCTCCTCAGCCCTGGCACGCACCATGCTACCGCAGACATACTTCTAGATAAAATCATTAATCGTAGACTCTAATATTCTCTCCGCGTGATTGATACAGGCTGCATCAACTTTGCTTTGTGGTAATCGACGAATCCAGGAAAAAAAGAAATCAGAAAATCGGCACACAACTCGAATACAGATTAGCTAGTTCAATCGTCCGCTCCAATCACCCCTAGCATGAGAACATCGTAAAGTCGCCTCTCGGTTGGAGCCAGCCCTAGCTAGCCATAGCAGCTATCATGACATTATATGCGAGACCTATCCACGTCCCCTCTAGAGAAGTCTCCACCGCTGCAGAAATATCCTTTGTAGTTTTCCTCCAACACTAATTCAACATCATTCGTCGCGAACATAATGACAATTGAATCGGAGTTGGACGGCTTGTATAGTATCAGTCATGGGCAAAACTTATACGGAATTTCGATGGCATTTTACCGATGTTTCATGCACTCAGCCCCGCAAGCCTTCTAAAATCCGCTGTGTTTTGTTCCGCAAGCGTGTTCTCTCTTCTAATATTGTATCACCTCCTACTGAATATTCAACCATTAATCTCTTCCTACACCCTTTGCGAGCGGATCGGCACCCTCATCTCAGCACTTAAATTCTTACAGATTACCGAGTCACTATTGATCCAGAAAGTGACTACGTACCCCGAATCCTATGCAGCCAATGTTCAAATTAATACCGCACTCCCTGACATGACTGAATTGTTCTGGATCACAAACAGCTCGCAAACCAATTCGCCCCAAGTAAAGCCACGCCAAGAATAAGCCCGGTTTTCCTGCTGGGCCTGTCATAAAATAAATCAGCACTCCAGAAACGAAGATAATGAGGAATCCTTATTGTTTATCTACCTGAAAAACTGGATTAACACCTGTCAAAAACGGCACCAGGATACTAGTCTTACTACTGCAGACCTCAAAGTGCAATTTCACCATAAGCGTCCTCCAGGTTGGTTTCGACCGGAAAAATCTCGTCTGCTGTCCACTCTGTGTGAAACAAAACAGGTCACTCCAATGTAAAGTGTATACAAAATAATCTGGAAGTACTCGCCAGTAACTGCAAGAAGATAAAAGGTCACAGTTCACACGGCGGAAAAATGTCGCTCTTAGAAATTTCTTCTTATCTTCACCTTAAAAATTAGCAAATAACGTAGTGTCGTCGCCCTTCTTGCGGTTGTCTCACGCGCATCGGGATGAGTTAGTCTCCAGCAAATAGCGTCTCCTAAAGTCTCACCCCAGTCCCCATAAATTCTGATCCACGGGCGTCTTCATTCTTTCATAGAACCTGCTCCCTTGAGAAAGTATTTCTTCGCACCTATCGGTCCGCCATATCTTTTCAAGATCAACTCCGACCTCCCTCACAGGCCCCGTCCCACATCATTGCCACACGTCAAGTAAGAATCTTCCTCTCTACTTCCGTAGCTAAAAAATTTCAAACCCATTGCCGCCTTAACTGACGAGAACATACAAGGTCATAAGCCCTCTTAAAACTCCTCTGCTCTCCCCGGACTTGAATGTCCTATCTGGCGTGGAGAATATACCCTTTTAATATGACCTCAAGTCAATGATGATGAACACGCAATTAGAAACTTGTAAAACTTCTAACGCTCAATTCCCGAGATAACTCTTCAGAAACGATCCAGAGTAGAACATGAATAAACCTATTAGATGAATCCCTCTAAGACGATGTGTCCTCATCACCTATTACACTGCCTCTCTCAAGGAGAGCCCGTTCTGACTTTGTATCCCTAGTCTTCTTAAGATGATTGCCCATAACCTATGCTCTATCCTCACTCGAGGCTCTTCATCTGTTACAACTGATTCTACACTCTCCATGGAACAATACGGTGCATCATATGCCCATGCCGCGACACTGCTGCGAATCCTTTCTTCATTACGTGATTCGCTCAATCCAATCAACTCATCAACCAGAAACCCCGCGCAACGCATCCTACATCGTGCGCCGACGTGACGGACCAGAGTAGAATGCATGAGTGCCATGAGCCACACGTCACGATTCCGCTGTTGACCCTAGCCCTGCAATATAGATATATTAAAAGTTAACCCCATCAGCGGTCTCGCACAGAGTAACATTCCAGTTAACCTACTTGCATCAGTATCTTGCAAGGTAACCTCGCAACTATTCTAGGATCACTAATCCTCACCTGCTGCGTATCTCCAAAACGATTCCGCCACAGTTGACACATTTGGACTTTTCCATTGGTCTGCGACAGTCTTCCACGCCTGCGTAACAATCTGGGGCTACGAGCGCTGCCTTCGCACTATATTCACAGTACTTAGCTTCACCTACGGGACACATGCGCAGCGTCTGGGATCGCTTAAAACGAACTCGAAACAATCATTCCTTCTTGCTTCCAGCTCGTCATGAGCTCTACTAATCCTACCCAGCGCGACAACAGGCGAAGCTTGGTAGCAGAGAAGATCTTGATATAAGATTGATACATAATAACCCCGATAGACCTCAGCTAGAGGACTGATGAGCCCAACATCCCTTTTACTAAAACATCCACCGGGTAACAATTCCACTAACAGAACATAACCCCGTTTTAATCGTTGTCAGATGGTGGAGCCGGTAACAAGCTGTCCCAGCATATCTGAAGTCGCAAGTGCCGTGGTTGGGTTTCGTAATCAGACGCCCATATTGTATATCATGGGCCACAGCCACACATAGCAACGCTGTAGCCTACCAATTTCCTGGTCGCTACTTTGATTGTGCCATCAAGGACTCGCCTTCGTGCTGGAGATCGCTCATCAGTTTCACACCGTCTCTAGATTAGTATAAGAACACTACTTCCCTCACATTCATATCCGTATAGGCGCTAAGTAATACCCCGCATAGCGTGTACTGCTCTATCGTTAGGCTTGTGTTCCTGCTTGAAGAAGACTAGATCTTCTTCAAATTCACCTACTAGTGTCAAGTCAAAGGCAACATTCCGACTAATTCAACTTTGAAGAGCAACCTTATGGTCTCCCCACCTAAAATTGAGAGGAGGGAGTTGCTTTCGATTATCCTATCTCTGACCTCGGAAAGGACCACATTACATCCGCAGTTGTTGCAAACCATAACGCTCTCGAGTTTCCGTGACCAGACCGTTGGGAGTGGCTACTAATACACACACCAATATCAGTAGAACTTGATCGACGCTGTGAGCACCATATACAGTACTCGTTTCCAGACCCTCCCTTGGCTCAAGACAACCTAGAAACACCAATTCATGAACTGTCTGCGCAGCAGAATATTAACCCTCTAGCTAACATCCCTCTTATTCACGCTCACGGTCAGTCCGGCTCCGAAAACCTGACGTAAATTACACATTAGGGAATTACCGTGAAATAACATATCGTTACTCAAGCACCATTCCTTATCCCCCACCTCAACCTAATAGCACTACCACTTTATAAACCATGACGGTAAGGTCTTATCTTTACCAAGCAAGTAATCTTGTCCGTCGTATCTATCAAGCTATCCAATGGATGCCCGAGAGTAATTGAACAAAACGTGCTTTTTCCACCCCATTTCACAGTCACTGAATAAGTTAAAATCCTTCTCGTATAAAGGGAAAGCCGGCTACCATTCCAATATAGGGGATCATTGTTAGGCATCTAGGCCGCCTCGAATTCACCATCGTCCGAAGGTAATATCGGAATATTATAAGAATACTTATACAATTTCATAGATAAAAAATATAGATATACCATTCTACACGCACTTGGAATAACTCAGGGATCACTTCGCGCAGCAGAAACAAATGGTATAGCAAACCTATAAACCCAGTTAAAACTCTCGGCCATTTGCTTAACTGGAAGTAGTTTTTCTTGGTCACCACTATATACGGAAAAGGGCGCAATACTTCCCCTTCAGAAAAACTCTTAGAGCAGCCTTTGGACAGATTCCTGTCAGCCACCATAACAGGGTAAAAAACAACTTACGCGCAGCTTATCCTAGGGCGTATGGTCAAATTTTATCAGCGGACATAACTAATTCCAGAATTGTATCCCAAATACAGTAAGCCTTTAACATCCACGATGGTGAGTACCATTTAACTGTTACGCCGGACAGTAGTACAGCAGGCATTCGAGCAAACTAAAAGAAGCCCCTAAAAAATCCCACACACTTGATTAGCGTTTCCCTGATAATAATAGTCCGGACGTCTCCCCCATACGGTAGCTCCAAGTGTAGAGATGCATCATCCACAAACCCTCCTCGGAGCGTGGGCTTGCCTATTATCACAAATTCAAAGACGGCCGCAACGCCAGCTCGCAACTTGCTTTTGAATCTTCTATAGACCTTCATGCGGCTCATAAGAGAAAGATCATATGGGATCATTGATAAAAACCTTCACTGCTTGTGTTGGAAGCTGTCAGAATCACCTACACCATTCCCTTCCGAACAAATAAAATCATCATATATATACGGAAAACCGACCGACTATCGCCACCCAATCTATTACACAAATATGAGTGCTTGTTTGACTGGAAAGTTACTATGAGGACTATGGAAGAGCTCCTATGAATATGACTTCACGATATCCGTCACATATATCGGGCCCTAAGAAAAATATAGTCTGCTGCATGCTCCTTTTCCACGAATCTCCGTAAATGATAATATGAGAATAGACCCCAAAAGCCTTTGAGAAATTTCATTCGCTCCTGGGTTACTTCCAATTAGAAATCGCGGGGAGGGACTCATTAATATAAATGCTTTTTCTTTATTTTATATGGAATCATTCGGGAGACACATTTCAAGTAGAGATGTTCTATGAAAAATTACAAAAGCAATACCCGCTAAAAAGAGATAAGCGTCCAAAGGCAATTTTGGGGTTTCCTCCAAGAACAAAAGATTTCGAGTTACTGACAAAACGTCCGAGAGTCAATTACACAATAACCAGAAGTATTACTGCTATTTATAACCTGAAGTCTTTAAAAGTTAATGTCTTACACCATAATAGTTTATGCCATCAATAAACCTTTAATATATGCAAATAATGCTCCGCCGGTGAGTGACCCTGTATATTTAATAAAGTTTAGCCAGGGATTCAACATATAAAATATCTCTAGGTTTGATCTCTAGTAGTGGAATTAAATGTATATCGTCGGAACTCCACTGGAGTAATATCACGCACCCGAGATGACGTGAACACCATCCTTATAGTAACTTCTTCTCTGAGTATAAATCTGACAATTATGATATTTAACCTGAGCGTTGAAAGTAAATAAGCAACAGAGAAATAAAAGTTAGCGGCTGCTTCATCTATCTTAAAAAATTTACTTTAAAGTTCGCTGGTTATTTTACTGCCGCAACCTGAAAAAATAAGAATAAAATTAAAAAGGCACATACTTATTTTAGCACAAACCTATGGAAACTATAGCATCAATCTACCAAAAAAAAAACCAAAAAAAAAAAAAAAAACAAAAAATAAAAAAAAAAAAAAAAAAAAAAAAATAATCAAAAAGAGTTTATTGTATCGATTTACTACAACTTCTGGTAAGCTATCTGGATGCTGACCCATAGAAAACATCTTCATCATTGCAGGATTCCATTTGAAGCATATCTTGCAGGTAATAATTGATTAGCCTCCTAGTATAGGACCGATTCTTGTATAATTGATCTTGTGTGTCTGGATTCTTCGTGTATGGCAGACTAAAGATTAAATTATTCAACTACAAATCTGAAAAGTCTTGTGTAAATTTCGAATTCCCATTACTTTATTTAACAACAATAAGTTTAAATATATATTACACGCATACATACTATACTGTAATGGTTTTCAATTCCTCGTAGGTCAATTGTGGAGATGTAGCAATCCAAAGCAGGTTCCCTCGAAGAAAATTTATATATATATTTTTATATTAATTATAATTATAATTATATAATATTTAATTTATCAACATTTATATTGTAATATGATATCTACATATAATACTATATAACTATTTAATTGTTGTATTGTGAAACGTATTATATATAAGATGTACTTGTGCATACTCAGCATATATCTACCAGTTCTCCCGGCTCCAACTGACGCTTGTCTGATGGACAGGTTGTGGAGTGGGGAGAGCCTTTTAAAACTTATTTGAGATTTTTCCTAGGGGCCTGAAGGACGATATTAAGAGTCTCTAATTATCAATTTCCATGAGCGCTGGATGAGGAGGAGTGCGTCCCTCGGCGCCAATCGAGACACCCAAAGAGAAGAAGCAGAGAAGAAGAGGAAAGGCAAACAACAGCCAGGATCATACGGCCGCATCTGCACACGCCCATCTCCGACCTAACCTCATGACCAAGTCTGCGTCTTGTAATATCCAGAGCTCTCAGAACCTATTAATGACCAGAACCAGAAGATCGCTCCCTGCCAAACGAAGGAGGTTAAAAAAACGCTTCGTGACCGATGATGTGAAGCCACCAGTGTTTGACACCCAGTGAAGACTTGCCTCATCTTGTGTACGAACCAACCTCGCTACCTATATAGTTTGGAAACAAATCACAGACAGTTCAACCTAAACAACGAGCTATATCGCACAATCCCGTCACCTAGCGGCTTGGCAAGCCTTACACCTTCTTATAACATAACTCCCGCCTACTTCAGGACTAAATGCCACGCTTTTCTATACTAAACCAAAGCCTAATTATTCGCCCGATTTAGCTTGGTAGGACGCTATACGCAAATACTGACTTTTAGGCATGACCCTCAACGGGAGTTCTCCTGAAAAGAATGAGAGACCATTCACGGCATCTCACGTTTTAACTGTTTGAGTCCTAAGCTGGAATAACACCATATACAATGAACCCAGAGAAAATCTTCAAAGCGGGGGCAAAGCCCGGGCGCACCGGGAGTCCCAAGAGAGAATAAGTTGGTGTGAGGGCACGAACCGTACGCAATCTAGTCCACTAGGGAACTAAAGAATCATGCTCTAATCACTTTGAAATCTTCTCACTATGTTTGAGCATTTCGACGGTAGTGGACAACACCTCTTAAAAATCATCTTACATTCTCTTGGTAAACCTTCATTGGAATAACAGGTCATTGGACCAGAATCTCTGCTTTAAAATAAATAAAATTGCCTCTGAGTTACTGAACCTTACACAAAGCCTCTTACCAAAGCCACTCGACAAAGTCTCAGACATGAGGACATAACGCACCGAACACGTCTCCTAATATGGTTTCCATTAAAGTAAAGAACTCCACGGGGAGATGACGAAAAGACGGGAGAAGACTCGACACATTCGATCTTGACATCCAAATCCCTCGTCGTACCCAGTTACTTCCGGCATCCCGAGGAACCCAGCAGATAAGCCTTCCCAACGCCGGTCCCCCATCGTCCGCGACGGTACGCCGACTACGTACATGAGCGCAGCCGATACCCAAACCTAACGCCCGTCGCGCGCCCCCTCTGTATTTTACGTCGTCACGAAGAGCGTTCATCACAGGCAGAACGCAGTCCGACTTCTACTCAATCATTCCAACTCGTCACATGCAGTCACGCACTTAAGACCTTTATCCCCTAACCTTTACCCTCTACGTCCTCTACTCCTCTACCAATGCCGTGACTTACCACACCATGAGCGATATAAACATCTCGCCTGCCTTAACAGCTCTATCCATGTCTACTGTAATCCATGAAAGAGCCCTCACTTCTGGAATCTCCACCCAATGAGTTTCAAACCTTAGTCTCCTGCGTCACAACGTTTGGAGCGCATGGGCACATGGGTACCCAGCAATCCCAGCGTGAAGCCGACTATCATTGACCCGGGAACATCCACAGCCCAACAAGATCGAGCCTTCACAGGTATTGCTGGCGGCACAAATGAGTTTGACCAGCGATCCAGAAAGAATAATCGTCTGCGAGGCGTCTTATCTTTCTTGATCTCAGACGAACTTCCAGGATGTCTCGTAAACCGATATTGTAAAAGCAATTTCACTTGGACATTGGATTTAATGTATCTGCGCCACATACCCTATCATCTACATGATCCCGTATCGGAGTTCTGCATCCGTGCGAGATATCCTTGCCTCAACGGGCTCTGTACTACAGCATACTTTGTTCGCCCTCCCTGACACTCCCGCTCCTTTCGATTGCAACGACGTGGGATACAAGTGCGAAG
>JABUQX010009555.1:35000-37139 GCA_015478945.1 Trachelipus rathkii | reverse complement strand
ATATATATATATATATATATATATGTGTGTGTGTGTGTGTGTGTGTGTGTGTATCTGCTATTTACACATTTTTAAATTTACAGACACTAAAAGACGCTCACAGGTCAATCACGCTCAAAAGACGCTCACGGGTCACTTACGCTCAAAGGACGCTCAAGTATCGCTCACTCTTAAAAGACACTGATAAACTATTCACACTCAAATTGGACTCACGCTCAAGGGTCGCTCACAGGTCACTCACGCTTAAAGGACTTTCAAAAACCTTTCACACTCAAAGGACGCTCACACGTCACTCACGCTTATGGGACATTATCAAGTCGCTGACGCCTTGAAGTCTCGAAGCTTAAAAAATATATATATAAATTTCCCAAAAATAATAAAAATGTGAAAAAAATTGAATGCATTTTTCTTCAAAACTGAAATTTCAAATAAAACACTAAAATCAAATCAAATTAAATTAAAATATATATATATATATATATATATATATATATATATATATATATATATATATATATATATATATATATATATATATATATATATATATATATATATATATATATATATATATATATATATATATATATATATATATATATATTTAAAAAAATATTTAAATTTTATTTAAATTTTTTATCATTTATTTATTTCTTGTAAAAACGATTATCATTATTGGTAATCTAATTATTAACGTCATAGTTCTGTAATTTTTTTTTTTTTAAGTTCACACCTCACGGGCATTGCCCTATTCTAGGAGGGGAACTTCTCTAGGTAATTTCTACCTAGTATCCGGACTAGGGATCGAACCCGGGCCCTTGCCATGCGACTCTCTCGCTCTACTGATAGAGACTCGGTAATGTGTAAGTGGTACAAATCTAATGACGACCTACAACTAGGGCTGCGGGGGCCGGGATTTTTTTGGGGGGGGTGGAGCCGGAGCCGAAGAAGAATTTTTTTGGGAGTGGAGCCAGAGCAGATAAAAAAGGGACGGCTCCCGGCTCCAGTAATCACAAAGAAAATTAAAGCAAGGGGATTTGACTTCAATAAAATTTTATATAGAAAATTGAAGAATCTAATGAATGCTTTCGAAAATTTTAAAATTTTAAAATTAGTTAATTTAAACCTTTGCCGTCCCTAGAAGTGGATCAATTCAGGAAACCCAAGAATCGCTCTTCAACATCTAAGTCCTTGATGAATGTTATGGTCACTGATAATTATTCTTCCTTGAAATTACATAATGATCAACGAGAAAAATCCTCATAAGTGATCTTCTTTAACTATTACCTTGAATAGCAGATTAGCTAATACGTCTTTGTTTTCTTTCTTAAATTTGTGTCTTAAAAAATAGACTAATTATATATATATATATATATATATATATATATATATATATATAATATAATTATTAATATATATATATATAAAAAAACATAGACCTATGTTATATATATATATTATATATATATATATATTATCTTTATGGTTATTATTATTATTATTATTATTATTATACAAACTTATTATTATTATTATTATTATTAAAGAATATATATATATATTACTTCTAGCATATATATACATATTATATTAGTCCATTAAGAGTGTGCTTCTATACATTTAGGAGTTGGTTGGTTGTTGTTATTATTGTTATATATTACATATTACATATTATATATTATTAAACTAACAGCATACATACATATATATATATTACATACATATTATTACATATACATATATATATATATATAACTGACGTACCGAATACAATTTTTAAGACTGCACAAATAAAATGAATCAAACGTCAAGTTGTTAGCATCAAATATTTTACTTTAATTTTTTTTGCTGAGTAAAAAATTCTTGTGGAGAAAAGGCCCTCTCTCTGACTCCCCATGATTATACCATAAAAATAACGTATCTGAGAGAATTAATGATTTAATTGAGAAATAATAAAAATATGAAGCCGGTGTCGGACAATTTGAAAATGCTGGAGCCAGAGCCGGAGCCGGTAAAAAATTTGCCAACTTCACAGCCCTGTCTACAACAGTTAGGTAAAACTTTTTTTTTTTTTTTTTTTTTTTTTTTTTTTTTTTTTTTGGTCACCATTTAATTTGTTACGCCTTGGTTCTGTAATAT
>JABUQX010009555.1:12500-15000 GCA_015478945.1 Trachelipus rathkii | reverse complement strand
CAGAGATGCACATAACTTTACTTTAAAATTATATATATATATATATATAACATAGATATATACATATATATATATATATATATATATATATATATATATATATATATATATATATATATATATATATATATATATATATATATATATATATATATATATATATATATATATCAATGAGAATGCATTAGGTAACTAATTTCAAAAAACTTCTATTATATAAATTGATATAAAAATAAATAATAATAATAATAATAATAATAATAATAATAATAATAATAATAATAATAATAATAATAATAATAATAATAATAATAATAATAATAATAATAATAATAATAATAATAATAATAATAATAATAATAATAATAATAATAATAATGTAATTTATTAATTGTGTGTTAGTGTCAGTGCTTCTTTATTATTAATGTGTGTGTGTGTGTATTATTAATGTACGATAATGTAAATTTAATCCCACCTATATTATTTTGGGCTCCCAAAGGACACAACATTGTGTTGCAATTGGTAGCCCCCTTTCAGAAATTGTATTTCATTAATTTATGTAATATATTACAACAATATATTAAAAATTGTAAGTTAAAATTTATTATGTATATTGCTCTTTCTGAATAAATTGTTTTTGAATTGAATTATTATTATTATTATTATTATTATTATTATTATTATTATTATTATTATTATTATTATTATTATTATTATTATTATTATTATTATTATTATTATTATTATTATTAATTTAAAATAGATTTCTCATTATAGCATAAACATAATATAACATGATTCGTTACATTTTAATTCGATTATCGGAAATCCAGTCAAAGTTTTGGAGTTATTGAATTACTGATTTCAGTGATTATTTTCGAGTGTCAGAATTAAGATAAATTAAGCATAGACCCCTTTCATTATAAGCGAATCCCAATCAATTCTAATCATTCCGAATATAGAATAAATCTTTTTTCCTATGTTATGTCTAGATTGAACTGGATTTACTAATATTCTACTGGTGTGAATAGCGGAGAAACGACCTCCCTATTGCTCAAGGGAGAAACTTCCCCTTTTCTTCGTCAATCAATTGTTTTTTGATTAGGATTGATTATGGTTCGCTTAACGTGAAACGATCGGTAAGCTTAATTCAAGCTTGCAAGGTTCATGGAAGAATTAAAAGTAGGCATATAGGTGTTATTTTCTTTTGGGAAACTATATTTAATTTCGGTATATATCACGATCAATACTTATTGATGTTATTAATGGATATTTCATATAATTTTATTTCGCATCTATCAAGCCCAATAGGAAGTTGGTAGTCTTATTGGTAATATATTGATTTTGGTAAGTGTCTATTAGGACCAATAGGATTGAAGATTTTTTACGTGGTAGCTTTCAATTGGTATCTTTTAATTGGTACCTTTCGGTTGGTATCTTTCAGAACCACTTTCTATTGCTGTTTGTTGTTATCTACAGTTATTATATGTAATTTGGTTTGATGCCTGTTCGGGCCAATAGGAATTGGTGTTGGTCTTATCAGAAATTATATTTAATATAAGTAGGTACGTATCAGAGACAATAAATAGGTATTAATATTATTTTCTTTGAAAATTAGATTTAATTTAGACTTGTACTAACAGTATATAGACCTAAAGATACTAATGTTATTCTCTCTAGACATTATATTTAATATCGGTGGAAATTAATATATATATATATATATATATATATATATATATATATATATATATATATATATATATATATATATATATATATATATATATATATATATATATATATATATATATATATATATATATATATATATATATATGAATAAAAAAAGAAAAAATCCTGTTTTTTTTCCAGTGGGTATTTGTTTTTTTAAAGCAATATTTAATTTTATTTGTTTATATAGTATTTACATCACATATATTAATGTTCTTATAAATTTTTGGGCAAAAATATTTACACTCCACTCCGATAACTCCTCTCTTTACTCCTCCCAATTTGAAAAACAACCCCACTCTGCATAAATAGGTAATGCTTGGAGGGTGACCTTGGAGTTACTGACCTTTGACCCTTCTCGTACCTCTAGATGGGTTAAAGAAAACAGTTGTTTTATTGCCAATATCAACAACTCAGCTTCTTCATCTATATACTTGACATAATCTTCCACACAACTAAAGTATCTTCATTGAAAACACATAACTATAATATCTTCATTGAAAACACACAACTTTAAAACATCATTCTTTGTTTTTTTAATATTCGTGTTATTTTCTTTTCTCGTGATCTTTCTTAGAAGCATACCCCATTATCTTCTGTCTAACAAGCTTCAATGAAGTTTGGTGTTTGATGAGCTTTCGGAATATTCTAACCACATCAGTTGCTAGCTCTGTATAGGAGCATTGTTCGCCTTTATATGGAGAACTCATCCATATATGGGCGAGTCCATAGATATGCTCTCCTTGATAAGGTGTAGTCAAGGGCT
>JABUQX010009555.1:7500-10000 GCA_015478945.1 Trachelipus rathkii | reverse complement strand
TAAGTGAAAAAATAGAAAAAGGAAGAATGATCTATATTTTACCAGTACATTACATTTAAGAATGAGCATATCAGTAAAGTCTGGGGTCGGAAAACTGGACAGTGGAGCAACAGTTTGATGAGGAAGAAAAAGACTGGAGAAAGCTTAATAAGTTTAACAGCTTCATCATTTAACACTTTTAAATTCCACACTTTTAAGGGAAGTTGTATGAGTGAACCACGCCAGATCTGTGATGCATACTCCATACAAGGGTGAACTTGACCCAGAGCAAATCAACTGGGGTGTATTATAAAAAGTTCAGAAAGCCCCAACGAACACCCACCATTCTAAAAACATACTTAGAGAAAGAAATAATATGAAGGCTCATGTCCATTATCTGTGACTAATGTAGCCGAAGTCAATTTTTTTTTCATAATTTACGTTATCCAACAAAATGTACAACAGCGCGCATAGCGAAAAAAGTTTGAACTTTTTTTCTATACATTTATATAACTTTATCACAGCATGTTTAGTTGTGAGATCTGTTTCATTGAAACGATGGATAGTGAAATAAATTATACACTAATATAAGTTTGGCTAGGTTAAGTAAAAGTTAAGTTACGTTAGGTTACATAGATTTAAACTTGTTTTTTTAATATTTTTAAAGGTGTGAAGCTCTTTTATTACAATACACTTTTATTTTGACTTTTGTCAAATAAAAATGTGTTCGGATCCATGCAATCTATATGGATAAAACTCACTCACGGATAGTAGACATGGTAGACATGATCCAATATGAATTATGTAATTCTTACAAAAAAAAAATTACGTGAAAAGGAAACACCAAGATTATTAAGAACATATGAAGATTTGAATTATGTGTTGAAAGAAAGAGGAATCGAGTTTTTGAGTTATTGGTAACAACCATGTTTTTCTCTACTCCAATTAGAAATATGAGAAACAAAAAGAAGAGTAATGAAGGGTGAATTCGTCGGAATATGATTGGAAGAAAGGTGTTGAAGTGATAGATAAAAATGAGTGAAAGAGTTGGGATATTACAGAACCTTCATACTAGAGAAAACCATCTTTCTTATACATCTTTCACACTCCGAAGGACGATTCCTGTAGAAGCAATATTCATTTCAAGGAAATCAAAGAAAGTACGAAAGTAGGCCCGACCAGTTAACAGAACCGAAATGCCAGAAACGTTTCAAAAAAAAAAGGGGGGGGGGGCATCTTCCAAAGAAGGTTTGAAGACATAAAACAGGATCGATCCAGAAACAATATAATTGGAGGGGCCCCAGAGGTGGAGAGATTTTACAGTGAAAGGAAAAAACGGAAGTTAAGAGGAAGCCTAGTATATATTTAGGTTCATCTACAAGACGATAAGAAATACTGGTAAGAGGTTGCACCATCTGTTCAAGGTTGTTCTGGAAAGAGAAATAGCAGTTCATTAGCCTGGAGAGAGAGAGAGAGAGAGAGAGAGAGAGAGAGAGAGAGAGAGAGAGAGAGAGAGAGAGAGAGAGAGAATAAAGCCACTGGCGGTGGTAAATACTGAAATTACCAAAAAAATGATGATTTCTGGGTAAGGAGAAGTTTAGGAAGTCGAAGAATTTAAGAATGTCAACAACAGTGTTACTCAACATAACCTAACCTAACCTAAAAACAAATCAGATTAATTTAGTCGTAAAATGACAAGATAGCCTAAGACATAAAGTAGAAAATTTGAAAGACTCCAAATGCAGAAAACACGAGAACAGACAAAGTCGTTGCTTACATCATCCGTATTTTGTTGATAATTGAGAGTAGAGACAATAAGAAGGAAAATATGGTTTGCTATCGGAGACTCCAGGTACTTGAGGTTCATATAGGACCAAAAGATCTAGAACAGGGGTTCCGGGGTTCCCAGGATTTTTTGCTTGTGGACCCACCTGAGTCCTAATTTTAGGTATGTTGACCCCATATACTTATTCCTTGTAGACCCCCTCAAAGCTTTTGTGGACCCCGGTTGGGGAACGTTGATCTAAAGAAGAGAAATGGTATCCAGTGTGGAAATTAGAATAAAGGCAGCGATTGTTATGGAAATTAAAAATAAAATATAGTTTTGTCAGAACACTCCGACAATTCATATTAACAATAACCCCATCATTAGATACCCAACCCACCCACCCCAACCTCCAAGCAATAATGAGGTAATAATGTATGAATGATATGTTCCTAGCCTGAATATGTGGCTGTAATTTTAAAAGTTTTTAATTATATGTAATGAAGGAGTGTGGAATAGACGTAAGCTGAAGAGACCTACTGTGTGAATAAGTAGAGAAAGGGAAGAACTACTGAACACTGAAGTACAGCGAGATATTCCACCTCATCCTAACCCAAGCATATATCAAATGGGGAATAATTTCATGCTACACACACACACACACACACACACACACACACACACACACACACACATATATATATATATATATATATATATATATATATATATATATATATATATATATATATATAT
>JABUQX010009554.1:0-12500 GCA_015478945.1 Trachelipus rathkii | reverse complement strand
CCGAACCCCTCGTGTCCATCGGGCGGTACCGTGGTAGTCGTTAGGATATAATCCAAAAAACAATAAATCCAAATGATACTTTGGCATTTATTCCGCAACAATATCTACTCTATAAAAATTCAAAACCATTTGGGACTTGTGATTCTTATATATATATATAATATATAATATTATAATATAAATATATAATAATAATATATAATTATATATATATATATATATATAAATATATTATATATATATTCTGACTACATCGTAATGTACGCAACTTCTGACGTCACAGTCAAACGTGACCCATGAAGCTGACGTTGGACTATGACGTCACGCGCTTCAGGTATCTACATACGAACGACAGCTCCTTTGAATGTAAATCTTATCCCAATTAGCAATAATTGGAAACTGTGTCGTTAAATATTTAAGAATTGGTAGTTAAGACTTTAATTAATAAGTTCATGTTAAGAGCATGTAATATTGAACTGTTTTAATGCACGGTTAAAAAGAAGTCGAAGACAAATTTACCCTGCCTAAAGAATTTGAACCCATTGACAACTGCGTCGCCTTATAGATCAATATATATAATATATGATATATAATATTATATATATATAAATAATATAATATATATAATATATATATATATTGTAGATATACATATATTATAATAATATATATATATATATAATATATAATATATAATATATAATATATATATATATATAAATATATATAAGTTAGATAATAAATATAATTATATATATATATATTAAATAATGAATATCTATCTGTACACATTGTACTTTAGATCTTAACCTCTTATTCCAGAGTCTCACTACTATAATTAACACAGGTAACAACATATCCATCATGAAAAGACCCTAGCGCACTCAAAGACTTAGTCCCTTTACATCCACCAAGAATTAATTGCACCATACACCTTTCTGCTCAAACAACTTCATATACACTCTGCTTCAATACACGTTCCCCGTTTCATGCCAAATAATCCTATATATTTAAACCAGACACTTGTCCCAGCTGCTCACCATCTAACAAAAACTTCCACACAAAGACTGTCCTCAACTCACAACATATACCTACTCTTAATCTACGTTACTTCAAAACCTCCTTACCACACCTCCAACAAATCAATTCTCACCAATCCTCCAAACCTTTCAGATTCGGCCCACACAGCCCAAATAATCCACATAATAGATAGGGAACCCCCACTCTCTTCATTCCCTTCATTCTATACACCATTCCATGGCACTTCTACTCTAATTTTTTATAACCCTATCCCATAAATAATTAAATAAACCAAGGAGACATCACATCTCGCCTCATTCGCTATAGATATAAACCAATCACTTCGACTCCATTAATTCTTACACATGCTTACACTATATATATATATATATATACATATTATATAAGATATATATATATTACTATCTGATACATAAATATTTATATAAATTAATATATAATAGAGTATATGATATATATATAATATATATATAAAATATATATATATATAATATATATATAGTATATTATATATAAGATATAATATATATATTAATATATATAATAAAAGTAATATATAATATATATATATAGAAATATAATATATATATATACTAGATATATATTAATTATATATAATATATATATATATATAGTATATAAAATATTATAAATATTTATTAATTAAAAAAAAAAAAAAATATATATATATATATATATATATATATATAATATAAATATATATATATATATAAATATTAATATATATAAAATATATATATATAAATATATATATATATATATATATATAATATATATATATATATATATAAAATATATATAAGTAGTATTATAAATATATAATATATAATATATATTATATATAATATTAAACTATAATATATATATATATATAATATATATAATAGATATATATATATATATATATATATATAATACAATATAATATATATAATATAAATAATATTATATATATATATATATAATATATATATATATATATATATATATGTATAAATAAAATATATAATATATAAATATATATATATCATATATATATAATATAGATATATATATATATATATATATATAATATAATTAATATATATATATATATATATAAGAATATATATATATATATAATAATTATATATAATAATATAATAGTATAATATATATATAATATATAGATATAATATATATATAATATATATATATATATATATATATTATAAATATATTATAAAGGTGATCACACTAAATTCTAGGTTTGATCGCACTTTTTAACAAAGTGACCTAGGTGCTCTAGGTTCGGCATAGATTTATGAGTACTAGCTCTCTCATGCACCATCCCTCATCTTATCCAGAGTTACAAAACCCTAGGTACCTATTTGTTGCTAGGTAACAGGGGCAGTAATAGTATATTATATATAGAATATATATATATATAATATATAAATATATATATATATATAATATAAATAAATATATATAGATATTTAATATAATATATAGTAAATATATAAAATAATAATATATATAATATATAAATAAAAATATATAATATAATATATAATATATAATATATAATAGTATATATATATATAAAGATATATATATATATAGTATAATATATATTATATATTAAATATATTAATAATATATAAACAATATATAATATATATATATATATATACATATATATATAATAAATATATATATATATAGAAATATATATAATATATTATATAATATATATATATAAATATAATATTAATTATATATATATATATATATATATATAATAATAAATATAGATAAACATATTAAATATCAAATATATAATATACCTATGATACATATTGTTGCTGGAATACGATAGGTCCACAGTATATATATATAGTATATATATATATACTATAATAGAGTATACTATAAGTAATAATATATTATAGACTATTATATATTATATATAAATGTAAATGACTACGTATGATCTATGTGCTCCATCAAAGAAAAAAGGTATTTAGCGTGCGTAGAACGAGCCTCTGAAAGGCAATTATCGCATTTCCTTCATAAAAACACGCTCCAACTTTCCGAAAGCTCCACCAATGAGTAAAAAAGACGTCGTAAAACGAACGAAAAACTCCCCGATCATGGTTCGGCGTAGAGGATTGCCCCATTCGTCTGGAAAGAAAGGAAGAATTAAATGGAAATAAGAAAGGGGATGGGGAAGCGGGGGGAAGGGGCAGGATTCCTTAGAAGCGTCATAAAAGGAAATTGAAAAAGTCAAAATAAATAAAATTAAAAAGGAATAAACAAAAGAATAAATAAATATAACAACGAATATGATACCCACTATAAAGAGATAGAAACATACACGCGTGATGAATGTGGATGAGAATAAGAACGATAATGACCTAATAATGGTGATGATTATAAATGATGGAGAACGGATAATGTTGATATCAAATACATGCAAAACTTTAAGAAAATGTAAGGAATAGCGGTGATAGCGAAAAAAAAAGTGAGAGGTGGCAAGTTTAGATGAAACGTCGAATTTATAGTCGGGAGTTTAATAATATTAGTCACCGCATAAGCCTCCAAGAACTCTCCTTGTCACATCACATAACACCGCACACACGCATATATATAATATATATATATATAATAATATATAATCTATATATTATATATATATATATATAATATATATATATTAATTATATATATATATAATATATATAAATAAGTAATAATATATATATATCTATATATATATATAGATATATAATATATATATATATAATAATATATATATATAATAAATATATATATAATATATATCACCATCGGCAGCAGCATCAACAGCAGCAGCAGCACAGCAGTTGTCCCTGGTCTTCCCAGAACTGTGTTCCAGGGGTGCGCAAACATACACCTGAAAATCTGAGGCAATGCATGAACATTCAAGGAGATACAATTACATGTAGCCAATGACTAATTCGAAATAACCTGAACTGGTTAGGGTCAAGCTCGACAGTCACTATAAGACTAGCTATTTTTAGGACCAGAAATCTGACTGATTGGAAAAGCAGACACTCGGTATAACACGAGCAACACATTAACCATGCCATTGGAAAATCATCTTACTCCCTCTGGAATCGGAACTCGTTCATCGTAGAGTTTCTAGAAATAATTTTAAGCTCAGTAACTTCTATATGGCCTTGAGTTATAACAACTGTGCCAAGGGGCTTTTCCACCAGTTTTCTTCTAGACTCAAACGACTTTCTCCCGTGTTTTTAGGAGATCAAGTTTCCCCTGCATAGTTTACCAATGTGTCTTGGAATTGATTGCAAGAATAAATAAATAAGCCTTAAATTGATAAACTAATTGCTCTAGAACATAGCGTTTGCGAACGAAGAAAATAGTGTATATGCCCTTTGACTGCGCCCAACTAAACTAACTAGTATAATATATAAACCAACTAATAAACTCCATGGGTGAGAATTAGATAACATATGTAGATATTAAACAAATATCCTATTAATAATTATAACATATATAAAATATAAAATAATATCAAATACAATATAATATATAGATAATAATATATATTGGTATAATATATACTCATATATA
The DNA here is from genome assembly GCA_015478945.1 of Trachelipus rathkii. Lineage (NCBI taxonomy): Eukaryota > Metazoa > Arthropoda > Malacostraca > Isopoda > Trachelipodidae > Trachelipus > Trachelipus rathkii. Next base: position 7,820 of record JABUQX010009554.1, on the reverse strand, counting down.
TTAATATATAATATATATACATACACATAGAAATAAATATAATAATATTATATAACATAATCATAAATATATATATAATATACAAGCGATATATAGATAATAATATAATATATATAACTGAGAATATTGCGCAAACAAAGGGCATATACAATAATAATATATATATATAATCTAATCATATATATAATATACATATTATAATATATAATATACTATATATATTAAGTATAATATATATATATAGTATTAACTATATTAAATATATTAAATCTATATAGATATATATAAATATATATCTGAATAAGAAATATAGCATAATATATATATATATATATATATAATATAATAACATATATATAAGAAATAGGTATAATATATATATATAATAATGAAAATATATATATACAGTATATATAGTAATATATAAATAATATAAGATATAATATATATAATATATATAATATATAATAATATATAAATTTATATATAAATATAATACTATAATATATATAAAATATATATATACTATATATATATATAAAAAAATAATATATATTATACTCAATACTATAATGTGTGTGTAGTGGTGGCTGTGAGAAGAGAAATGGAAGTTCGAGAATATATAAAGTCTGAACAATTAACCCATCTGGCAAGTGAATCAAATCTGTTCATACGCTGATTCCAAATGTGTAAAGTGGAAATTTAAAGAAACAATGAACTATAAAATTAGGCAGAGGAATCGATCGAAAAAATACTTTCTTCTAAAATAAAAATAAATAAAGCCAGCATACTAGAAATTAATGCCTTACATAAATCAATTTCGTTTGGCCTTTCGCACTTTCGCACCTTAGCACTTTAACACTTTTGGAGAATAAGATTCAATTATTTGCTTCAAAAGTAACTTTACACTGTTCAGATGATGAAATCATATTTCTATCATTCCACAGTTTAATATATTATGCTTGCAAACTGGAAAATTTTAAACTTTCAGGATAACAATTCAACATCAAAAAATATATTTAATATAACTCATAAAAATTTTTATTAAATTTCTGATGTAACTTTATCCAAAAAATTGAAATCATGAAATCAAAGACTGTTATACACTGACATTTTGGTACATAATATTAATTTGTACAAATAAAAATATTCCTAATCTGTCACATATAAAATAATCTATAATATTGAATCAGCTGGAGAAGTAAGTCTAGATCAGTAATTTTTCTCTCGTGCATAAAAGTTTAATTTTGTTCCTTACTTGTAATAAAGAAACATAAGGAAAATGTTATGAACATATAATCATGGCGTTAATACAATACACCAAAAACGCACCGTCCACCCAACCCCCAAAGGAAAAGAAAAAAAAGAAAGAAATATGTTCTTCCTATTTTTCAAGCTTTAGCAGCACATAAAATTCTAAAAAAATACCGCATCTCTTCAAAAATTGTAAAATGAGATGCATAATTTCACCAGTGGATAGATAATATAGAATAATTATGAAGCCAGCCCTTCCCTTGGAGAGAAATATATATATAATAATATAACAATATATATAGTATAATATATATATATATTTAATATATATATAATATAATAAAATATATATATATAATATATATATATATAATATAGTATAAATAACTATATATATATATAATATAATATATATATATACATAATATATATTATATATAATATATATAAATATTTTATATAATATTATATAATATATAATTTATATATATATAATTTGATATATAGTAAATAATATATATAATATATATATATATATATATATAATATATAATATATATAATAACATATATAAGTAACTAAATATATATATAATATATATAATAATAATATTTAATATATCGATAAATATATATATAAAATTATATCAATAAATATAATTATATAATACATATATAATATATATATATATTATATATAATAATGATATTTATATATAATTAATATATATATATAAACATAAATATATAAATATTATAATTATATATATATAATATGATAATATATATAATATAAATATAATAATATATATTATAATAATATATATATATAATATCAGAACGCGATCTAGGTTCCATGTACGAGTGTGGTACTTGAGGTGCATATACATTAATGAGCTCTGTGTGTGTGTGTATGATGCCCTGTTCAGGCAATTATTTACATCGAACAAAATAGCAAATAAAAAATAGTATTTACCAATGTATCCCCACTAGAAAATAAAAACATTAAAAGATGTATTTGGTTGACTCCACCAAGCTGCACACCTCAGGAACCCCATGAACTATAATATAAATTAATATAAAATATATATATAATATATTAATATATATATAAATAAATAATACTATATATATATATTATATAATAATAATATATATAGATATATATATATATATATATAATAATATATAACATATAATGTATATTGAATATATATATATAATATAATATAATATAATTATATAATATATAGATATAAATATATACTATAATAAATATAATAATATTATATATTATATATATATATATATAGATATATAATATATATATATAAATTTAATAAATAATATATATATATATAATATATATATATAAATATAATAATATATATAAATATATAATAATATAAATATATTATTAATAAATATAGTAATAAATATATATATATTATATAATATAGAAAATATATAATAATATAATAATATATATCTAATATAATAGTATAAATATGTATATATATATATATAAATATATAAGTAGTGTATATATAGGCTCAATCGTTATCTGCTTCCCATTAAGCTTAAGTAATTTATTTAAAACCTATTATCGAACAAAATGTACAATGCGCGCATGGTTCAGAAGCGTGTGTTTTAAACAATGCAAAGTGAAATATATTAAATAAAAAAATGTAAATACGGCTTAGTGAGTTATGGATACGTTAAGTAAGGTAATGTTGAGTTACGTTAGTTTATGACATATAAACTTTTTAAAAATATTTTAAGTATGTACTGCTTAATTACAATAGTTAAATTACTACACATATGTATTCACTTATGAAATGCTGTTAGAATCCATGCATTCGATATTATTATGGAGTGGCGGCAACAGATAACATCACATTACCTTATATATATATATATATATATATAAATATATATATATAAAATATATTAATATATATAATATACTATATATATATATAATAGTAATATATAGATATAATAATATATATATAATAGTATATATATAATAATAATATAATAATATATTAAATATATATAATATATATATAATGATATATATAATTATATATATATATAGTAGTTATATATATATATATATTAATGCACATATGTGCGTAATTAAACACATAAAAAAAAAGTAATGAAAACGTTTGAATGTTAAAATAAAATGAACAATAAACTTGTATTTCGGTCATACCTTCCTGTATACACTCGCATACAAATAATAAGAATATAACCGGAGTCAGCACATGTAATTGTAATATTTTAAGCTCGTAATACTGTGCAATTACATATATTTGAAACGTGGTCGTTTAATGGACTTAGAATGTAGTAATACTTAAAGATTAATAAGTTTATGTGTAAAGCATTACATATTTTGAGCTGAGTTATGCAACTTGGTTTAACTAATCGGAAGAAATATTCCCTGCGTTAAAAATTTGAACCCATTGACAAACGGCGTCGCCTTAATATATAATATTATTAAATAATAGGTAGTATATATATATAATATATAGATATACGATATAATAGTAATATATATAAGAAATATATAGATATAGATATATTAATAAATATACTAATATATATAAGTAACGTTGTTCAATTTTTTTTTTGACTTATAATATACCGTTAATAGACGGCATAATAAAATTTCCCTGCGTTAAGAAGTAACACTGACAGCTCGCCTTATAAAATTTTCCCATTATTGTTCATTTTTTTTTATTTAAGTCGCCAACTTAGGGGTATGCCCTATTGAGGGGAAGGGGAGTTTCTCTATCAAAGGTTCTACCTAGGTCCTGAATAGGTTTGAACTGCCCTCTCAACATTACAAAATTCAATCACTCAACCGGATTGCCCACGATATCGCAGCCAAAAGTAAAAGTATCAAAATGACCATATCTGGTATACTTCTTAAGTTGGTCAAGGAACACGCACCGGGCTATCGTTTCGTGTGAGTTTATTTTGGTCAGTGCTGTGCCAATATATCCAGTGTCGGTGCAGTTTTATAAATATAGAATGCCGTCTGTGCGGTTGTCAGTTGCTGAACCATGAAATGTAGAAGTCTGTGTTATGAGATGGGAAGATTGATGGTGGGGTACAGTCATTGGCGCTCATCAGATTGAGTGCGTGGGCAATGCGGGCAGAATTGGTTTATAGCTTTAGCCACTGTATGTACGGCGCCCAGAGTGATATGTGTATAAATACGATAAATAATTCTTCTTCTGTTCTTAATTGTATGAGGCATGTTTTAAAACCTTATTTAAGCAACATGAAGAAATAAATAATTCCGCTTGTTAATTATTCTCATTATACTCGATACGAGCTTAAAAATACTTGTAATTATTTATGTACATAATAATGAGTAAATTAATAATTGTATTATAATTTCGAAATGAGCCGAAATTCTTTGAATTATCTATATTAAAATAGAAATTAAATGTTGTTTTCTTTTTTTTTTAATTGAAAACAATTTCAATACAAAATAATATCGTTTTAATGTGTGCAGATAATTCCCGAAACCAATTCCCGTCGACAATATACCAAAAACAATTTTACCGAAGAATTCACCGAAAACAATTTAACGAAAAGTTAATTCATCTGACTTTTGCTTTGGAAATTTCTCCAACTGCTTCAATGTCCGCCCGAAAATATCCCAGTCGACAGATTCACCGAACACAGGTAACGACGACAATTCACCGAATACTCACGATCTAGGCACTCACCAGAAAGGCCAATGCACCCGACATAAGAAATACAATCAATAAGTAACAATCTAACCAACAAACCTATTGAAACCTAAAACAACCACCGAACCTAAGAATATAATATATATATTAGTAATATATATATATATAAATAACGTATAATATATAATTTATATATATATTATAATATTATTATATATATATAAATAATATATATAAATATAAATATATTAAGATATATAAAATATATATAAATAACTAAATATATATAAAATATATAATATAAAATAATATAACTATATATATAACTATAGATAAGATCGAGTCAAGAATATTATATACAGCAATACATAAAAAATAAAAATATAAATAAAAATAAATATATAATATATATAATAAAAATATAATATATAAAATAATATAATATATATATATATAATTAAAATTCTATATATAGTGTGTTGTATTCAAAAAAGATTCGACTTTAGATTTTGTACGTAAACAAGAAACTAGAGATTGGTTGTGCCATGTAGGCGACCTAATGAGAGCAGAAATGATTTCACACCCTGCAGAAGCTCAGCACGGGCAATCCGCCGATGAGTGAGGAGTGTAAGGATGCCGTGGGTTTTCGTTTTGACAAAATGACGGAGAAAATTTCCACAACCCAACTGCAATCAATTATATACAAGCGATTCCCAAGTGCAAATGATCCGCAAGATTCAAGAGACCTTCGGGACGAAGCAATGTTCCATCTACAGAAATAAATAAGAGGAAACCATTTCAAAGGTTCTGACCAGTGGAAAGTGAAGCACGTCGGTAGCCCTAATCTCAGAAAATGATCGGTCATCGAACCAATAAGGACCCTGGATGCAGGATCTTCGAATCACATCAGAAACTTGCAGACAATCGGGAAGTCAAGCAGTGATCCGTCATTCAAAAATGAAGATTTGATCTCAAGGAGAACCAGGAAGTTTGTACCAAAGCTCAAAGAATTGAGCAAGAATCAATCTTTTGGAAATCACCCATGGCATCCGTAGACTGACAATAACCCAAATCTTCAAAACACAGTGATCACAGCAGATTGAGTCATGGTATGGGTACGACCCAAAACCAAATTGCAAAATCATCACATGAAGGAAGCCATCAACACACCAAGATCAAAAAAATAAGGCATGTCCGCACAATCAAAGTCATACTGAACGCCTCTTTACCCCAGGCGTGGTCACCACGAGTACCTATATATATAAATATATATATATATATATAAGAATAATATAATATAAAGATATATATAATAATATTAATATATAATATATAACATAATTATTATAAATATATATATATATATAATATAATATGATATATATATAATATTAAATAATATACCAAGTAATGTGCTGTTTGTAAATTTGAAACAACTTTCCAGATCCATATGCAAATGAAAACCTAATATAGATAATAATAAAATATATTATAAATATAAGTATATAGAAATATATAAATATATATATATATATATATAAATATTTATATATATATATCGACGTTGAAAAGTTGGGACATTTTGTTATCGTTTATAAAACAATTCGTGATATTTTAAAGTATATTTAAACATCTTAAAACGTACCCAAGGCCCCTTCATTGACGTTAATCGCCGGCCGTTGTAAGCGGTAAAATGCCATTGAATAGCTCAAGGAGTGGTTTAAAAGCGCATCAAAAAGCCCCCCACGTTAAAACGCTATGTAAGAATTTAATAGTTATATGAACTGCAAGTATAATTATGTCAGAAGCTTACATCAAATACTGCTTATCAATATCAGCAGGGCTCTTTTCTTTAAAATGTATAAATATGCGCGACATTTTTTGCGACTTTTTTTTGGCTACTTTTATGCGACTTGAGACTGTTTTTGTAGCAATTGCATAATACTTGAGAAGACTCGAATAGAAATATATTTGTTTTTCTGTCTTGCTAGAATTGCCAAAAAGGAAAAATTATATGAAAAGTTATATTTTGAAGTTAATAAAAAATGGATAAAATTTTCTGTAAAAATTTTTATTAGAATTTAGAATATTATTTTTGCATTATTATATATAACATAAATATTTAATATAATCTTTATTAATAATAATAGACAAAAATAATAATAATAATATTATAAATAATAATAATAATAATAATAATAAAAAATAATAATAATAATAAAAACATAATAATAAATAAAATAATAATAAAACAAATAATAAAAAAATAATAATAATAATCACCAAATATAATATTCGTCCAAAACTGAATATTAAAATGATAGTTTTTATAATATTAAGTAATATATCTTTATCTAACAATTTAAATTCTACAAAATCCATTCAAATAATCTAGAAAAAAACAATTTATACAAGTACCCTAAACATATTGTATTATTAAATTTATTTATATTTTTAAAATAATATAATATCATATTTATAATTAATATTAAAATAATATCAATAATATAATATAATAAATATATTAATAGATATAATATAAATATATATATATATAATATATATATATATAATATAGTATAAATCATAGTTCAAATAAGTTATCATCTTCTTCTTGTTCCTCCACTACACGGTTCAAGTAATGACGTCCATTACTTTTGAAACAATAGACAACATCTTATTTTGTTTGCCTGGGATCTAGAGCCTAGATACGTCGAAACTAACGTGAACCAGCAACACAAGTAATTAAACCCTTTTAAACCTATTCTATAGTGGAGAGTTTTAAAACCAAACTGATATATTTTTGGATAATGTTTATTAACATTATCTTTAAAATAATCCTCTCAAAAACAAC
>JABUQX010009553.1:0-30747 GCA_015478945.1 Trachelipus rathkii | reverse complement strand
AAAAATATAAAATTGAATTTATACATAAAAGAATAATTTAAACAGATGGTCAGATTCACCCCTCAATGGTGGTCCGATTCACCCTCCAAGGTGAGTCTGAATTAGCTTTATTTAAAAAATTAATAAAAACTATTATTATTAGAATTATTATTATTATTTTTGTGCTTATGATCTACTATAGGGCCTTTATTTTCAAAAAAAAAAATTCAAAGTCATCACTTCAATCTTGTCTGACACAACTAAAGTGGTCCAAGCCACCCGCCTGATGGGTATATATATTCCTTCTTTCCTAGCATTAACCACCTTATAATTAAATTTATAAGTTTAAAAAATAAATGGACCCAATGGACCCTAGTAACATGAAGACAGTTTCAGTTATCGGACAGAAAGTGGTCAGAGTTCTAGCAGGTTCAGGTCTCGAAAACATCACTGTTTTGGCGGCCTGTAATGCTGCGGGTGAACATCTGGCACCACTGATCATCTATTCCTCACAGGCGACAGATCTTTCAACGATTCCTGCAGACTGGGTCAGAAATCAATTATTTCATGGCATATTATTACTAAATACATGAAAAGGAAGAAGAAGATTTGTGGACTGATGTTTTTGAAAATGATAGCCAAGAATTGTTGAACTCCATGTTACAAGTTAAGACCCTCTTAAACAGAGTTGACTGGAGAGAGACTATCCAAGACAAGGTCTTTGCTGTCAACTTTGACAAACCTACCAAGTATTACCTTGGCAGGTTGCAACATGTATTTTCCCACGATGAAGGGGAAGACGTTAGCACTGTATCATTCCATTTCCTCAGTTTTCTAGGTGATGGACGATTCTGTGTTAAAAAGTCTGTGGTCCCAGAAACTGTCCCTGCTTCCCAAATATTCTTTGGGCCAATAGAGAATACTTTGGCAGCAGGAAAATCAATTAAAATTGACAACCAGACCATGCAACAAACAAGCATGCGCTGGGAGCAATTTCGAAAAAAATACAAATAGTCATATTTGTTAAAACCTATTCAAGGAGGGGGTGTAGGGGATTTAAACCAATTCAAGGAGGGGTGTAGAACATGTCAACCTATTCTAGGAGGGAGGGGGGTTATCCGGCACTGGCACATTCCCTTATACATTCCATCAGAAGAGCTCAAGAAATCTGAGGTAAAAAAAATTTTTTTTTTATTTAATTATTTTTTTTTTTTTTACTTTTTTTTTATTAATATCTAGTAATTGAGACCTTCAAACATATGTATATGCGAAATAATACATATGGGCACTCTAAAGGGAGTTTTTGAAGGTGGTCTTTTTTTTAAGTTACATGGTCTTTTTTTATGAATTGTGGTCTTTTTTTGTTTACCACTTTGGGGTCAAATAATTTCCAAAGTTTTCAAGCAAAACAAATAATTTTACAGGGCTATATAGCCTAGGACTAGCCATTGCAGGAAATGATTATAAAAGTCTGATATGTAAAATAGTTTAATAATTATAGAAAAAAAAAAAAAAAATGGTCTCTTTTTTATGTAACAGCACTATATATATATATATATATATATATATATATATATATATATATATATATATATATATATATATATATATATATATATATATATATATATATATATATATATATATATATGAAATCCGTATTAATAGTTAATATTTAGGCCTAGAAGGGGTATTGGTACTACTGTATAATTTAAAACATCTTTAATATACATAAAAAGAGGTAATTTAAAAAAACAAAAACATTTTGTTTTGGAAAAACTGTTTTTTTTTGCAAAAAAAACAAATTAAAAAACCGTTTTTTCATTATATAATTCCAAGCATCTTTCATTAAACTTCATCATTTGCTTTAGTACATAAATTCAACCACGCTTCTTTTTACTTTAGCCGCTTTCATCACCTTTCTTCATTTCACCACTCACTGTTAATATTCTTACTTCCTACTTTAGCACACCTACATACTTCTCTTGCACTGCTAACAATCGCTTGGACCTTTATTTGCATTTAAATTTGTTTAGCATCATCGTGTTCACATTCAGCTGATTTACTTGACGAGCGTTCTTACATACTTATCCTTATTACCTTGCTCACTAAACTTCTCACTCTTAATTTTACCCACCTTCCGTATCACCTTCCTCTCCATCCAAGTCCCCACTAACTTCAAAGAACATAATGATCCGATAATCCCATCTCTAAACCCCTTCACTAATTTAACATCCAACACATATATTTCAACATCTCCTTCTTCACAACAACACAAAATCAATCATACTTCTCACTACCATCTCTCTACCTACACCAACTCTGGGTATACTTATGGATACTCTGTGTTTAAAGAAAAGTATTACTTATACACATACCTCTCCCCTAGAAATCAATCACCTTCCTACCATTCTCATTTTCTCCTCACACCCCCAAAGCCACCTGTTATCCTTTTTTTTTGATCATATATATATATATATATATATATATATATATATATATATATATATATATATATATATATATATATATATATATATATATATATATATATAAACTCGTATTAACAGTAAATATTTTGGCCTAGAAGCCTTATAACAACAACTGAATAATTTAAAACATCTTTAATATACATAAAGAGGTACTTTAAAAAACAAAAACATTTTGTTTTAAAAAACTTTTTTTTTTTTCTGCAAAAAAAACAAATTAAAAAACTGTTTTTTTCATACAACCCTAGACATAGGTATATTGGTAAACCCAATACATAAAGAAAGATTGCTACAAATAAGTTTTGTCACAGTTGAAATCCTGAAATACTGCTGTTTGAAGCATTAAGGAAATCATACGTGAGTCATTATTTGATGTTCTTCTATATTGCGCTTTGGTACCATTGTTTTACTCATATATATATATATATATATATATATACTATATATATATATATATATATATATATATATATATATATATATATATATATATATATTTTCAAGATCCCCACCAAGATATCAGCCCATTCCAAGATAAACACCTAGTTTTGTGAAGTTTTAAATAGATTTTCAATACTTTAGCTGCATTTTAAATCTGAGAATTTGCTTTTCATTCACTCTATTTTATGTTTTCAATAACACATATATCCATTTCAAGTTCATAATGTGAATAACAACTAGATGTCAATGATAAGAGTAAATAATTACAAAGCTTATAGTATGGTTAACATGATCTTATTTATATTTGAATCAGTGTATATTTCTGAGAAAATTTCTTTCAATTACTCTGTTCGAAAGCTGTTGTTTTTTAAGAAGAATATCGATATCTGACACATTACCTTAAACCGGACAATTACCAAGAATTTAATTAAAAAACTTTACTTAACTTAACTTTTCTGAACTTAGAAAATTTTTTCAGAAAATATACACTGATTCAAATCTAGATATTTACCGGTTAACATGTATCTTTGCTATAGTTTTTGCTTTTGGTAATAGCCTAGACTAAGTTGATAAAACAGGTTTTTAGTTAGTTAAGGTAAAACTGCATGTTGTAGTCATGACATTTATTAAAGCTTTCAGTGTAGTTAGCATGTACCTCAAGTTATAGCTTTTGCATATATTATAGTAGCATTTATTAGGATATTGACAAGACTTAGGACTTCTTACTGTCTCTTATTTCTTGTTCTAGCTAGTGAATATTATGTAAGATATTGACAAGTCCTAGGGTGCTGTGTGTTTTGCATGAGCATGCTGAGGGATTGGGCCTATTTACTCTAGTTGACTAGGGCAGTCTTGATAGGCCCATATGGCTTCTTACTGTCACTATAGGCCTACTTTCAATGTTCAATGATTTTAGGATTTGCATTAAAATAAAGAAAAAAAAAAAAAGAAATGCCTATTATAGTTAATATTTTTGATTTCTCTACACGCAGTCTTTTTTTTTCTTCTAATATTCTAGCCTAGGCCTGTCTTACCTTTTCTTAAAGGGGGTGGAGCTGGAGCTCTTCGGACGGGAGTTTTGCTAGCCATTTTCTTAAATGTGCCTTGATGACAAGTATTTATGGTATTTAATTATGTACTAAGAAATGTGTTAAAAGAGTGTACGTAGCTTTAGAAACAATAACAAATATTTGATCAAATGCCTTCACGACCAAATTTATTTTACTTTTTTGGCACAAGACCTAAAACAAGAAACGAGTTTCTCGAGTGTCAAGGGCTAAGTTGCCAGATTTCATTCCAGATCTACCAAACGCAATTAACTATTTTAGAACCAGAGACGCTCTTGAATTTAGCAATGAAGCTAAATATACAATTATCGTGATTTATCATTTATTAAATTATCACTGATTACTCATTTATGAATAAAAACATGCAGGTAGTTTTAGCAAAATAAGTAGTTTAAATGGATTAATAAAACGGAATTTCCAATTTTATTATAGTCGAAAATATATCTTATAGACTAATGGATTAATAAACTGATTTCTAATTTTATTATATTTGAAAGAGTCCTAATTGAAATGGATCACGATCCAGATTTTCCTAAAACTTGTAAGAAATGTTTGAAATAAATTGTAATGAAGAATTTACGTAATAAAAACCTCAAGAAATAACCCTGCAAAAGGTTATGAAGTCGCAAAAGTTCATATTTATAACAACTGTCAAAAAAAAAAGGCCGTTTAAGATTTTCATGAATCTTATATGAAATGCTTGAAATAAACTTTAAAGGAAAAAGTTATGAAGTCGCAAAATTTTATACTTTTAGCAACACTGCTTTAAATATGCCAAATAAATTTTTAAAATTGCAAGACTCATTTTAATTTTGTTTCATGGGGATGAAGAAATTACTTTTTATTTTACCATCACTCACGGGTAGGGGGTTACTGGGGCGAAGTAATAATAATAATAATAATAATAATAATAATAATAATAATAATAATAATAATAATAATAATAATAATAATAATAATAATAATAATAATAATAATAATAATAATAATAATAATAATAATAATAACAATATTTAGCTGTGAACGATCTTCGTCAATATTGATTACATAATGTTCAAAGAAAAAGTAGTAAAAATTGAAAACTATATATAATGTGCTATAAAGGTATAAAAAATATGAGATCAGTTAGGGGGAAAAATCAACTTTATTGATATATATACACAATCTAATATACTACAGGAGATAAGATTTTAAATTAGAATTTATTTCGTTTTGTTAATATTATAAATAAAGTGAAAAAAATAATTAAAAATCTAGAAATTTGAACTATGCCCACAATCTAATTGTGGTATGCCCTTGTATTTTCTTAGCAGCGTTCAGAAACGGAGTAAAACCAAACGGCTCGCTGGCTTTCTGACTGAAACCGTTTTTTTTATCCGCTATCGGTGAGTGTAACCATAATCACAGCCATAACCTAATATAGTGTAACGTCATGATTCAGTGCATACGTCATATAAATCATCACAAATTAAGTAATAAATGTCATGTTTTCGGCTCACTCGATCGAATACCTAGTGCAAGCTATCACAATGAGCTTACTGGCTTTAAAAGTGGCGTATGCCATATACCAAGTAGGAATATATATATATATATATATATATAATATATATGTATTTTTTTTATTTTTTATGGGGATAAATATATATATACCAAGTAGGTATATAATATATATATATATATATATATATTATATATATATATATATATTATTTTTTTTATTTTTGAAGGGGTTAGGTTCTGATCTTGAATAACCACCTTCAATAATAGAAGATTATAAGATGTTGAAGAGAGTAAGCGTTGTCACGATCAAGTGGCGTTTCTTCCCGGAAGCTGCTTAGGATTCGTCAACAGAAGAAAGTTGATTTGATGGTTGTTCAGTGATCTGATAGGTGTTCATTGTCACTCCGGTGGTCACCAATTTGAAGGGGTTAGGTTCTGATCTTGAATAACCACCTTCAATAATAGAAGATTATTAGATGTTGTTGAGAGTGAGCGTTGTCACGATAAAGTGGCGTTTCTTCCCGGAAGCTGCATAGGATTAGTCAGTGGTGCTAGCAGCTTCCTGCACCAGACGCCACAATATATATAGAATCTTTTCCGTTTTGAGGAGACAAGATATATCGATTGTTATATCGATTTTTTTCGATAGTTATATGGGTCCCTAAAAATAATAAAGAATATCAATTTACTTTATTATTTAAAACGATAGGAATACCATAGGGAAAACTGCGAAGATATAATGAGTCGGGGTCTCTCGGCCTCTCGGTGGACGACGGGAGAACTTCGTCCCTCTCTGTCCCCCGTCGGCTCGAGCCCCTTAAAAATTGAAGTTAACGAAATATATAAAAACACTAAATATAATATATATATATATATATATATATATATATATATGCAAATATATATATATATATATATATATAAATATACAAAAAAAAAAAAATATATATTATATATATATATATATATATATATATATATATATATATATATATATATATATATATATATATATATATATATATTAATTTTTAATTACATAAATAATGATAAATAAAATTTTTCTTAGAATAACTTCATGGAATATATTTAATAATGACGGATCGAGCTTAGTGTCAGAAATTAGCGAAGTATATACTTCATCATTAAACATTTTTTATAAATTATATTATATATTTTAATGTAATAACTAACTTAAGGAATTATTCAATATTTTCCTACAGTCATTTAGCGATAAATTTATAAAAAGATTAAAATTCAAATGCTATACATTAATATTTTCGGAAAATTGATAACACGTTAACACTTCAAATGCTATACATTAACTACGGCAATAGGGAGCAATATATCTATCGAAAGAGTCGATATGTAAATCGATATTTCTTGTCTCCTCAAAACGGAAAAGAACATATATATATATATATATATATATATATATTATAATATATCTATATATATATATATATATATTATATTATATATATATATATATATATAATATATATATATATATATATATATATATATATATATATTATATATATATAAGGGCTTTATTAATTGTACGAGTTCTCGCCAACTTCCCATCCAGTGAATGGCGGAAAAATAATTAAAATATTATTTGAAATATTGATTAAAATATTAATAATTAAAATATAGATTATTAATTTATTAAATTTACCTCATACGAAGTTCGCTAGTAAGTTTATTTTATTTTGTTCCAACAGCGTTCAGAAAAAAATGAGACTCTCTCTTGTCACAGACTTTGCCAATTTGGCCAATTTATTTTTACCAATAACGTTAGCGGGTTCACTTTTAAGTGGACGCTCAGTTTTGCACCGTTTCTGAACGCAGCTTATGTCTTGCTAATATTTAACCATTTTCAAACAAATAAAGATATAAAAAGGCATTAAATTCTTGACTTTGTTTAAATATTCCTTTTTTTTTCAATAGATGGTAAAAGAAATTTTTTTAAAAATTTATGGTCTTTAAACAATTCGATCTTTCGGAGGAAGATATTTTAAAATTTTATTAGCAACATAGATCATAATTAATAAAGATTCAAATCTTCAAGAGTAACACCAAACCATGTCTGCTTTCAATACCTCAAAATTTTTATTCATTACAATCTTCCACATATCCAAAGCATCTTCTAAAGAAACTAAACTCAACACACCTTCCACTGTTCTTAATTTGTTTGGAGTTTCCTTTCCTTATGATCAGGTCTCTAGCCCGGGGGTCAGGGTTTAAGGGGGCCGCAGTTTTCCCAGTATTCGATTTTATTATCAATGATTTAAAAACAAAATTGAAGCAGCAGATAGATACCGCATGGAAATTATTCTCACTCATTTTTTACTTCCAGAACTTTGACGATGATCAACTTATCGAAAACGCAGAAAAACTTGCAAATACATATGAAAAAGATCTGCCAGTAGGTTACTGCACGAAATCCGTCTTAAAAGTATTCACATTAGACAGTTTTTGGCACTGAAAAAAGTCCGATTAGACTTCTGAAGACAAAAACTGCAAGGTATGTAACTGTTTTGTACAGCACCAGCTACTGTTTCTTCAGCGGAAGATCGTTCAACAGGATGAAAAATTCATTGAAAGCAAAGCAAAAAGCAAATTTAGTCCGTGAAAGCTTAAAGGGATGATTCAATATTTTGCTCGGGCGTAGCCTAATTTTACGCCCCCCCTAAAAATGGACATAAAATTCGGAATTTTCAGACATTTTGACTGTATAAATAATGTAGCTTTTTTACCATCTAAAACGTTGTTTTCCGGTGTTTTTCTGTGACTGTAGTCATTCTTTCAGAATTTTCAATTTTTCAAAATCCATGCTTTTGACTATTTTCATATCAACTTTCAGATTTTTTTTTGCGAAATGACTTCAAACTTGAAATATGCATAGATGGGTCCATTACCTACAATAATTACGTAGAACATTTTCGAATTTTGTAGTTTTGTGCTCAGCGTTGTCCAATTTCCAAGCCCATTTTTTGGTGAGCTTGTAATTTTTTCTACTCATCCGATCAACATCAAATTTTCAAGGCGTACATATGTAGTCGGGCAAGATGCATCTTTTTTGCTTAGATAATTTTTTTGTATACTTACCTGGGTTTCCATTTGTTCTTGGAAAAATTTCAAAAAAAAAATTGTTTGAAAATTTTTTAAAATTCTATTGAGTATACAAAAAATTATCTAAGTAAAAAGAATATCTAGCCGTCTTGATATTTGTCAGTCGCACCATCTGAACAACATCATGTCAAGCATGGAAATGGACCCATCTAACTGTGCAGAAGGGCAAAAAGCTACATTTTGGTGTTTATATGGTCAAAAATCGTCTGGCTCCAATTTATGTCATTTTTATTGGGGCATGAAATGTCTAGCAATTTGCTGACTCGAAAATACCTATGCAGAGTTGATTTTAGGAAACCATTGAAAAATTTGCATCTAACAATAGAAATTTTGCTTGAGATAATCTTTCATATTATTATATGGTTTATGTAAATCGATGTAGCTTTTTCTTTTGTAGAATATTACTTTTAAATAGACGTCCATTAGCTTATTTTATTCTCTTAATCCTGTAGAGTGAAGCAGCATCCACTTTACCAGTAACCTTTACGATGGGTAGGGGACCAGCCAGATTCTGGCCTGGGCCCGCAGCAGATGTGGTGTGTCATGAGGTGCGGAGCAGCTTTGACTGAAGAAGAGGAGTTTTCATCTATAAAGCAACCACAGTTGTACTCTCTTATCTATTAATTTATCTTCCTCCCTTCAAATTAGTGGTCTTCAGCTGTCTTCTCAAGGCCTCACAAACCCAATTTCTCAATCTATCTATCTATTCGACAATGCTTCCCTATACCAAGCAAGAATAACACATAACTTTGAGAAAAACCTTCCTCTAACTTCCAATATTTTAGGTGCTCTTTTTCCCAAATCCATCATTTGTGGAAGGATCACATTACTTCTAACAGATTTGATGGTATGATAAGCTTTCAGAACTCTTTCATACCGATTCCAGTTTTCTCTGCACAGGGCTGACATCCGCTCTTACATGAAACACACACATATATATATATATATATATATATATATATATATACTATATATATATATATATATATATATAACTACTTATATATATGCTATATATATTTATATATATATATATATATATATATATATATATATATATATATATATATATATATATATATATATTGAAGCTGGGTGCTTAGGACCGCTTCTTTAAGGTTGATTGAGAAGTTAATGTTCTTACAATTTTTATTTTCCTACTTCTATTTTACAAGTGAGGGTTGGACCCCTGTCCTAAAAAAAACAAAAAACAAAGAATTAGAACAGGGTAAACCTAGTTATTACTATTCCACATATGAATCATATTCTGCAGAAGAATTTCTACAGAACATGAAGCTTATGGAGTAGTAGTACAAATGATTATTAGTTTGAGAGAGGCTGTTTTATGTATATGCATACACAGGCAGAAAAAGGATTCTCCCTGGTATAAATTTGCATAAAGCAGCATTGCCTAGTTATTACTATTCCACATATGAATCATATTCTGCAGGAAGAATTCCTACAGAACATGAAGCTTATGTGGAGTAGTAGTACAAATGATTATTAGTTTGAGAGAGGCTGTTTTATGTATATGCATACACAGGCAGAAAAAGGATTCTCCCCGGTATACATTTGCATAAAGCAGCATTGCCTTTGATATGAGTCTCACACAGTACAAAAGATTATTAGTTTGAGAGAGGCTGTTTTATGTATATGCATACACAGGCAGGAAATGGATCCTCCCAATATACATTCGCATAAAGCAGCATTACATTTGGTATGAGTCTCACACAGGCAC
Source organism: Trachelipus rathkii (assembly GCA_015478945.1). NCBI lineage: Eukaryota > Metazoa > Arthropoda > Malacostraca > Isopoda > Trachelipodidae > Trachelipus > Trachelipus rathkii. Next base: position 20,395 of record JABUQX010009553.1, on the reverse strand, counting down.
ATATACTACAAAATTGCCTAGGTTATTGTAACTTCTTTGACTGGCGAGAGAGATAGAGAGAGAGAGAGAGAGAGAGAGAGAGAGAGAGAGAGAGAGAGAGAGAGAGAGAGAGAGAGAGAGATGTGGTTTTTGCCTCTGCGCTACTATAACCCCCTATTACCACTCTCCACACCGATCTGTAACGTTTACGTCCTCTAGGGTTAGATATGTGTGGAAATAACGGCCTATCCCAGAGCTGTTATTTGTAAAAGTTTCTAATTCTAACATTTTTGGGCTGTTCACCTCTGCACTACTATCACCCCAGCTTAGCCTCACTCCAAACTGCTATGTAACGCCAACGTCCACTAGGGTTAGATATGTGTGGAAATAACGGCCTATCCCAGAGCTGTTATTTCCCACATACTTAAAGATACATGCAACTCTTAATCTCCACCTAGTTTTCTCCTTACACTAGTCTCTAACCCCTAAGTTTGGCTAATTGCTTGAACCGCTACTTAAGCTTACTGCGAATTTTACACTGGCATGCATGAACACTTCACTTTGTTTTCCTACTAGATTTTAGGCATTCTTTTTGATACGCTATTCAATCTAATGCGTTTTCGTTGCAACCTATTTCTAAACCTCAGCTTTAGGCTCCGCCGACTAGTCTAGGTTCGCCTAACTTTGCTCTAACCTAAAAATGTACTTAATAGGCTGCCCTTATTCTAAACTCACCTTGTTTTTGGGTTTAATTATTTAACTAGTATTCATTTGCTTGTATTTTAATATAAAGTTGTAATTTGCTATTATTTTGTACTAATTCTCTAGAAGGAAGCTACGTGCTGTTGCGATTTTAAAAAGTGATAATTCGGCGGCTTGGTGGCGTGGCTTAGTTCCACGAAACTACCACCACATCTTAAACATAGGGCGTGTTCGGCTCTACTCTGTAACTTTGTAGTTCAGCTCTGTAGTTCAGCTCTGTATAGATGTTCTTTCCACTTCCACAGAGAGTACCTCTCCACAGTACCCCCCTGCAGAGCTGAGGCCGGGGCGCTCTAATCCCGGTAGCGGAGTGGCCGGCGCAAATGACGGCCTCTGCTCGATACGTTTCTAGACGCAGGCGGCTGCAAACCAGGACGAGGGCGAGAACGAGGAGCTGGTGTTGGAGGTGCAGGAGTGTGGACGAGAGGGCGAGGAATACGAGAGGGAAGTGGAACATCTGCAGTACGACTTGTGGAAGGCATGGCAGGAGGTGGTGGAATGGGAGGGGACGGTAGAGGGAGAGGAGAAGGAGGAAAAGGAAGAGGATCTGGGTCAAGAGGAAGGAGTGGTGGAGATGGAGAGTCAGAGGGAGATGAAGGAGGAGAAGAGTCGGGAGGAGATGAAGGAGGTGGAGAGTCAGAGGGAGATGAAGGAGGAGAAGAGTCGGGAGGAGATGAAGGAGGTGGAGAATCTGGTACAGGATAAGAAGATGATGTATCCAAAGGAATCAGAATTGGTTTTGGAAACAAGTCCGAATCTTGGACGTCAGGAGGATTCGCCTCAAAATAGGCAGGTTTGAGACGATCGATCGATATAACGTCGGTACGAGTAGGAAGCTGTACTTTGAAGAACTTCTCCTTCCGAAGTAACACCGGGAAGGGCCCGTCGTACTTGGGTTGGAGGGAAGAACGGTGGGAGTCATGCCTCACCAAAACATGGGTACAAGAAGAGAGATCTTTCGGAATGTAAGAGTGCACCTTTTGCTGGCGGGTCGGAGTAGGTCTCCAGGAGAGGGCACAGCGTTTCAAACGGGTGAGGTATAGGGTGGGATCAGCAGTAGCAGGAGGGAAAGATTGAGAGAAGAACTCGCCCGGCAGACGGAGAGTAGAGCCATAAACGAGTTCGGAAGCTGAACACTGAAGGTCTTCCTTAACGGCAGTGCGTATACCAAGCATAACCAAAGGGAGAGCTTCCGTCCAATGTTCTGGTTGTGGGTGTGCCATGAGAGAAGCCTTTAGCTGACGGTGAAACCTTTCACAAATCCCATTCGAGATAGGGTGGAAACTGGTTGTATGGATCTTCTCAGAACCAAGCAAGCGCATCAAATCTTTCCAAAGGAAGGATTCGAAAACGCGACCTTGATCCGTTGTGACCGAGAGAGGAATGCCAAACCGAGAGATCCAATGGGACAAGAAAGCTTTAGCAATAGATTCAGCTGTAGCAACAGAGAGTGGGATAGCTTCCGTCCAACGAGTGAACCTATCAATACAGGTGAGGATATATCGCTTGCCATGAGAAGGTGGGAGAGGTCCAACAATGTCGATGTGGACTCTCTCAAACCGTTGACCAGGAGGCAAGAAAGTGCCTAAGGGAGCTTTAGTATGTCTTTGCACTTTAGAGCGCTGACAAGCCATACAGGCGCGGACCCAGTTCGCTACGTCGGCGTTAACTTTAGGCCACACAAAACGAGCCGTTACCAGTTTGCGTGAAGCCTCGACGCCAGGGTGTGAAAGCGAGTGGAGATTGCAGAAGACTGCCTTTCGCAGAGAATTTGGAACGAAAGGGCGAGGGTGGCCTGTTGAAGTGTCACACAAGAGTCTCTTCTCTATGCCCGGAAGATTGAGCCACTGCAGCTGTAGAGAAGAGTCCTGCTGAAGATCGATATTGTCTTGCTCCTGGCACGTGGCCATGGCTGCGTAATCAATGTCAGGAATGGGGGAAAGAGCGTTAATTTCAATCCGAGAAAGAGCATCCGCGGTGAAATTATCCACTCCGGAGATGTGACGTATGTCTGTCGTAAACTGGGAAACGAATTCAAGATGACGAGCTTCACGGGGGGAGTGACGTTCATGCCGTGAAGCCATTGCAAAAGTGATCGCTTTGTGGTCGGTCAGGATGTGGAACTCCCGTCCTTCCAAAAAGTACCGAAAATGGCGAACAGCAAGGTACATAGCAAGCAATTCCCGTCCAAAAGCACTATACCTTGTTTCGGCGGGTTGCAGCTTGCGTGAAAAGAAGGCAAGTGGGCACCATTCGCCCTTTTGGAACTGCTGAAGCACCGCACCAACAGCGAAATCGGAGGCATCTACCTGCACTCTCGCTGGTGCGGTATCGTGGGGATGAACTAAAAGAGTGGCGGAGGCGAGGGCTTCTTTGGAAGCCTCAAAAGCAGACTCTGCTGCCGGAGACCAGTCGACTTTAGTGGTGCTGCCTCGCTGTTTAGGACGAATGAGTGCGGTAAGCGGGCCTAGGAGGGCTGCCGCTGATTTCAGAAATCTGTGGTAAAAGTTGATCATTCCCAGATATTGACGAAGTTGCTTTTGATTTTGGGGAAGAGGAAAGGCTCGGATAGCGGCGACACGGTCTACAAGAGGGCAAATACCCTCAGCCGAGACTGTGTGACCAAGGAATGTAAGAGAAGACGCGCCGAATACGCACTTGGTAGGATTGAGACGAATTCCCGCATCATCCAACCTACCAAAAACGGCACGTAGGTGATCCATATGTTCTTCAGGAGAGGAGGAAGCGACTAAAAGATCATCTAAATATGCCCAAGCAAAAGGAAGGCCACGGAGGATAGAATCGATGAACCTCTGGAAGGACTGGGCTGCATTTTTCAAACCGAATGGCATTCTTGTATACTCAAAGAGGCCAAAGGGGGTGATTACAGCTGTCTTGGGGACGTCCTCCGGAGCCACGGGTATCTGATGGTAGGCTCGAATTAAGTCCAAGGAAGAAAAAATGGTGTTGCCCGATAGGTGGGAAGTGAAACTTTGTATATGCGGTACAGGGTACCTATCCGGTGTTGTGGCAGAATTCAAAGCCCTAAAATCACCACAGGGTCTCCAATCGCCCGTGGTGCCCTTAGGGACCATGTGTAGCGGAGAAGACCAACAACTCTTGGAAGGGCGCACAATGCCAAGTTGCAACATGTGATCAAACTCGGCCTTGGCGGCTTTGAGTTTATCAGGAGGGAGGCGGCGAGCTCGAGCAAAGGTGGGTGGGCCAGTGGTCTCTATATGATGTTCCACAGAATGCTTAAGAGGGGTGTCTGAAGAGCAAGGATGCAATAAAGAAGGAAAGTCCTCCTGCAGGATAGAAAGGAAGGGAGACACTACCGAAGAAGGCGGGGCGATAGCGGAAATGCCCTTTAGCTCTGAAGAACCTAGGGAACCGTGAGAGTAAAGAGAAGTATCACCGTCAACTAGACGCCTATTACGAAGGTCTACCATAAGATTGAAATGGGACAAAAAGTCAGCGCCGAGGATGGGCTGTGTCACTTCAGCGACGAGAAAAACCCACGGGAACTGGCGGCGGAGAGACAGATCCAACGTACATAAACGCTCTCCATATACCGGAATGGAAGAGCCATTAGCAGCGAAGAGTTGACGGCCTGAAAGAGGGATAGCCGAGTCTTGAGAAGGGTTGTGTGGTAAAATCGACAGGCTAGCGCCGGAATCGATCAAGAAGGCAAGTTTAGTGGAATGATCGTAGATACGAAGAACATCCTGTGTAGTAGGAGGGGTCGCTCCTACGACGGGATGGCTGTCGAGTTTCCCTGATAGAGAGGGCAGGAAGGATCGCATTTCTTGGCATCCATGCCGAAAGTATGGTGATAATAACAGTACCCATGAGGATACTGGCGCTGGCGTGAGGAAGAAGCAGAAGGTGAACGAGGACCGCGAGAAGGACGAAAGTTGGAAGGAGTGGGATCACGAGAGCGAAAAGTGTTATTATTAATTGCCGCTGTAAGGGAGAGAAGGGCCGTTTTAATATCGGCCATGCCAGTTTCGAGAACCGAAACCCGGGTAGGTTGGTGTGGGTGAGAATAAGGAGGTTGAGCTGGATAGGCGGCAGGAGGCGGTTGAGGAACAAGAGGGGGAGGAAGGGTGGCGGAGTTGTTGGTAGAGTACTGGGGAATGTGTTGGGCGTGAGTTGTAGATGGTTGAGGAGGTGCGAGAGTTGAAGAGGTAGGAGAAAGAGAGGAAACGGCGTAAGAGGTGTGGACCAAAGGCTCCACCGGAGGGCGCAAAATTCTGTCTGCTGTAGCGGCAAACTCAGTGAGGGACAACGTCGGGTTTATTGATTGTAGGACGCTGTGATGTCGAGCAGGCATCTTCTGGAGGAAGAGGGTGCGAATTATTTTCTCTTCCCGTGTAGATGGAGTGCCGCCCAACAAACTCAGCATCCCTACCATCAGTTCCGAGGGTTTCTGGTCGCCCAGTGAGATGCCTCCAAGCAGAGTTTCCAATTGTTCCTCTCTGGTGGGAGCCAAGCGGTCGATAATAAGGGTTTTGAGCGTGTTGTAAGGGGTTGTAGAGTTTCTAGTTGTTGCCAGACCATCCCTGATTTTGAGGAGGCAAGATTCTGGTAGAGCATTCACAACTCTCGAATATCTCTCCTTCTCGTCTTCGATGGTCAGGAGCGCCGACTCAGCCAGGTCAAACCAAAGCTCGGGATTGTTTACGAAGAAAGGTTGCAAATGGAATGCTCGCGAGGGAGTAGACATGATGAAAGGCGTAGAAGTTGGTAGAGCGAAGGAAAGAAAAGAAGTTAAATAAGATGTGGAGCGAGCGGAGGCACTAATAACGGACCGATGGTGGAAAAATCAAAGAAATTACAACCTTAGGAGCTAGACCAAGGATTAAAATGAGGCTGTTGCGATATAAATTGCCCAAAATACTTATATAGATATATATATATATATATATATATATATATATATATAACATGGCTAAATATATATATATATATATATATATATATATATATATATATATATATATATATATATATATATAAAAAAATAAATAAAAATCTTTTTTTTTTTTTTTTTTTTTATTATTATTTTTTTTTTGGGTAAGGGGTACGGGTCATCCACAACACCCACAAGTTGCGGCGTCACCTTGTTAGGGATACCACAACAAGGGCGATAATAATAATAATTAATAATAATAATAATAATAATAATAATAATAATAATAATAATAATAATAATAATAATAATAATAATAATAATAATAATAATAATAATAATAATAATAATAATAATAATAAATTTGATAAGAACAATAAAAAAAATAAAAAATACCCGAATGTAGAACAAATTATATGTTCCGCATGAAATACAGAACTGTACCAAGGCAGGGGTCCAACAGCGTTAGTTTGATACTCTGCCGACGGAGCTGGCTCTTGATGGCTGCAGCTGGGCTCGAGAAAGCTGTGAAGTAGATAGAAAAAGGCACAAACACAATGAGTGGGTAAATCTACCCGTTAAAAAAACAATACCTACAAACGGTACAAAAGTGATTGGGTTCGTTTGTAATAGTTTTTCTTGGCCCTGTTGTGGGTGTTCTGATTCCCGCCTGGGAATCTAATCTTCACTCTTCGGGGTCACTATCTGAAGCTGGGTGCTTAGGACCGCTTCTTTAAGGTTGATTGAGAAGTTAATGTTCTTACAATTTTTATTTTCCTACTTCTATTTTACAAGTGAGGGTTGGACCCCTGTCCTAAAAAAAACAAAAACAAAGAATTAGAACAGGGTAAACCTAGTTATTACTATTCCACATATGAATCATATTCTGCAGGAAGAATTCCTACAGAATATGAAGCTTATGTGGAGTAGTAAATGATTATTAGTTTGAGAGAGGCTGTTTTATGTATATGCATACACAGGCAGAAAAAGGATTCTCCCTGGTATAAATTTGCATAAAGCAGCATTGCCTAGTTATTACTATTCCACATATGAACCATATTCTGCAGGAAGAATTCCTACAGAACATGAAGCTTATGTGGAGTAGTAGTACAAATGATTATTAGTTTGAGAGAGGCTGTTTTATGTATATGCATACACAGGCAGAAAAAGGATTCTCCCTGATATACAGCATTGCCTTTGATATGAGTCTCACACAGTACAAAAGATTATTAGTTTGAGAGAGGCTGTTTTATGTATATGCATACACAGGCAGGAAAAGGATCCTCCCCGATATACATTTGCATAAAGCAGCATTACATTTGGTATGAGTCTCACACAGGCACATATACTACAAAATTGCCCAGGTTATTGTAACTTCTTTGACTGGCGAGAGAGATAGAGAGAGAGAGAGAGAGAGAGAGAGAGAGAGAGAGAGAGAGAGAACCCCAGCTTAGCCTCACTCCAAACTGCTATGTAACGTTTACGTCCGCTAGGGTTAGATATAGTAAATACCGATCTATGCGACCTCTATTTACTATATTTCGCTAAGATATGTGTAAAAGTTTCTAATTCTAACATTTTTGGGCTGTTCACCTCTGCACTACTATCACCCCAGCTTAGCCTCACTCCAAACTGCTATGTAACGTTTACGTCCGCTAGGGTTAGATATGTGCGGAAATAACGGCCTATCCCAGAGCTGTTATTTCCCACATACTTAAAGATACATGCAACTCTTAATCTCCACCTAGTTTTCTCCTTACTCTAGCCTCTGACCCCTAAGTTTGGCTAATTGCTTGAACTGCTACTTAAGCTTACTGCGAATTTTACACTGGCATGCATGAACACTTCACTTTGTTTTATTTTTGATACGCTATTCAATCTGATGCGTTTTCGTTGCAACCTATTTCTAAACTTCAGCTTTAGGCTCCACCGACTAGTCTAGGTTCGCCTAACTTTGCTCTAACCTAAAAATGTACTTAATAGGCTGCCCTTATTCTAAACTCACCTTGTTTTTGGGTTTAATTATTTAACTAGTATTCATTTGCTTGTATTTTAATATAAAGTTGTAATTTGCTATTATTTTGTACTAATTCTCTAGAAGGAAGCTACGTGCTGTTGCGATTTTAAAAAGTGATAATTCGGCGGCTTGGTGGCGTGGCTTAGTTCCACGAAACTACCACCACATCTTAAACATAGGGCGTGTTCGGCTCTACTCTGTAACTTTGTAGTTCAGCTCTGTAGTTCAGCTCTGTATAGATGTTCTTTCCACTTCCACAGAGAGTACCTTTCCACAGTACCCCCCTGCAGAGCTGAGGCCGGGGCGCTCTAATCTAATTTTTATATTTTGTATGATTAGTATAACATACTTTCTCACTCCGTGTTTAGCGCGGGAAGTAATGTAGTACTCCATTATAACTTTAACATTATAATTTTAATTTATGTTTGTACTTATGCTAAGATTTGCGAGAGCAAAATTTTAGAATAAGTCGAAGTGAAATTAAACCCGTCCTGTTGATATACTCTTCAGTCAGATACAAAGTCAGATCAAATTATTGAAGTCAGAAAATCTCACTCAAAGATACTCTCTCAGAAATCATCCCGGCAAGAGCGATAAATTTCAAGGAAGGGCGACTTCGAATTTCAATCACAAATTTTCGCACAAAAAAAGGGTGGTAAACGCACTGGAAAGTCCGTGACTACCAATTCGCCTACGAAGAGGTATCTCATCAGAAGGGAACTTTGATTACTTCAAACTTTTTGATAAATATATCTACTGCATGTTGAATAAAACCTCATTTCAAAATATGGATTTCTAAATAATCATCCTCTTATGGTGCTTACGCTCTAAAGAATCCTGTATAGTCAGTACCCTATATAATTGTTGAACCTGAGTAGAAACACCCAGTACTTCAATCAACGCCTTCTAAAAAACAAACAAATTGAAGAAGAAAAAGAAAAACTACAATAACACTAAAATTCTCAATCGGAACACTCCGAGAAAATGACTCAAGCAAACAAACATCGACACGAACTTCAATTTTCATTTTTAATTAATTTTGGATTATGGTCTTCATCTTTTCACAACTATCACAGTTCGAGGATTCATTGCTAGGATTTCTTTCATCATTCAAGTTTGGATTATGGGCAGAAACTCATTTTTGAATTCCACTACGAACTCTGATTCCTTTTCGAATTCTAAATGGTTCTGTGACCTCTCCCTTTTATGTATGAAGAAATTTTTCAAATAAAGGACCTAAACTTCAAGCAGCTTCGCCTCTTAGCAAGCTTCCTTTACGGTATGGATTTCTTTCATCATTTTAAGTTTGGATTATGGGCAGAAATTCATTTTCGTGGATTCCACTACGAACTTTCATTCCTTTTCGAATTCTAAATGGTTTGTGACCGATCCCTTTTATGTATGAAGAAATTTTTCAAATAAGGACCTACATTTCAAGCAACTTCGTCTCTACATATGTCAAGCAATGTTTCTCTCGTAACTACAGCTTTGAAAACTATTTACGTGCGCATTGATCAAATCATGGATACATTAGAAACGCCTTATACTAAGACCTTCCCTGGATTCAACGGTTCGATCAATGTGGCCTATTTAATTAACTTGTGAATAATTTAATTGTTTCATATCCATAATTATGTATAAATATTTTTGTATTTAAATGTTTGTATGCTTGTTTATATCCAACAGATATAACCAAATATGCTTGTATGAATGCACTTTTTATTTTCTGTATATATAACATTATTATTTATATGTATTCAAATACTTGTATATATGTTTAAAATCTTCGGATGTAACCAGTTATATAAATATTTGAATATTTAATTTCTTGTATATTATTTTTGCCTTCAAATGTTTATATGTCTACTTATGTCTTCGGACATAATTAGATATGTTTGCATTTGAAAGTATAGCTATGTATTTTAGTTATTCTTGTATAATTATTATAACATACTTTCTCACTCCGTGTTTAGCGCAGGAAGTAATGTAGTACTCCATTATAACTTTGTAAAAAATTTTAATTTATGTTCGTACTTATGCTAAGATTTGCGCGAGCAAAATTTTAGCATAAGTCGAAGTGAAATGATATATAAACCCGGCTTGTTAAGATACTCTTCAGTCAGATACAAAGTCAGATCAAATTATTAAGAATCAGAAGAAAATCTCACTCAAGATACTCTCTCCAGAAATCATCCCGGCAAGAGCGATAAACTTCAAGGAAAGACTTGAATTTCTATCACAAATTTTCGCACTAAACGAAGAGTCAGAGGCAATTGTGGAAAACGCGCTGGAAAAGGCTGTGACTACCAATTCGCCTACGAAGAGAGAGTATCTCAACAGAAGGGACTTTTATTACTTCAAACTTTTATTAAATATATCTACTTATGTTGAATAAAAACCTCATTTCAAATATGGATTTCTAAATAATCATCCTCTTATATAGGGTGCTTGCTCCTAAAAGAATCCACCAACTTAGCAAGTCGTACCCTATATATATATATATATATATATATATATATATATATATATATATATATATATATTATATCTATATATATATATATATATATATATATATATATATATATATATATATATATATATATATATATATATATATATATATATATATATATATATACAGTGATGGGCACGGTACATGAAAATTGCTTGGGCGATACCGGTACATCGATACTTGTAAATTCTCTTGGGCGATACCGATACTCGGTACTTTGAAAAAACGTTTGGGCGATACCGGTACTCGGTATTGTATCGCCGATACATCCGATACATCGGTACATTTGAAGACAAACAAAAAATGATAAATAGTTTTTCGAGAAATAGTTATACACATAATACATTCTATTACTGTTGATATAGTTTTTATGTCGATTCGGTGCTTCTTCATCTGTAACTTTTAAATTGTATAAAAATTAAAGTTAAAGAAAGGTAAAGATTTTGAAATTTGCATAGAAACGAAAGTTTAAAATTGCTGTCACAGTGAGCAAGTTCAAAAAATTTCCCAGAAGTTATTAATTCGGACTTACACCAGTTTGTTGCATTAATTTTTTTGAAATGTTCTTCGGAATCTTTTGGAACTAATGAATCACTTTCAGTGTTACATTTACTCATTGTTAAAGTTAATTTGAAAAATAAAACTTCAAAAAATATTCAATAAAAATTACAAATGACAAGCCTAACTCCTTCAATCAACTTGCAATAAGAGACTGCGAGTCTGAAGTCCGAACGGCATAAATTTTGAATGTACGATTGCAGGAATAAACATATTGGAACACGTTTCACTTAAATGATATATTGAACGAGAGAATTATGAAACAATATATATATATATATATATATATATATATATATATTTATATATATATACTATAACATATATATATATATATATATATATATATATATATATATATATATTACAGTATATATATTAATGGGCAGAGCCCTATTCAAGGAGGGTGTTACACGCCTCATAAGTCAACAACTAAAGCAAATTACGCAGATGAGCGCAGAGGGAGATTGGTCAGCAGGAAACACGGAAGATGGAAAGAATTCCACTGAACGAGATGTGGGAAGAGGAAGCACCGCAGCTGGCCTGGGTTGCCCCATCGGCACAAAACTCATGTGCAGACACAGCACCTGTGCTACGAGGGCGTCGTAAAAGTGGTGGTACGCAAGAGTGATGTCGGCTTCCCTCGAGCACCTGCCGCTGCGGTACCTATAGAAAGAATAAAACACCAACATCAGCGCAAAGATAGAGGGTCAAGTGAATTGGAAAGTACAGAACAGTTTATAAGCCTTTTGGCTTTGACTCGACCATCCAAAAGCCTGGTGAAACCAGAGCCCCCAGATATGAGAACAGTTACTCCATACAAGGCGGATGAGGCCCTTGGCATAGCTGACAACTGAGAGAAGGAAAAAGTCTCACCAGTCTAAACAAAACTCCCAGTCTCTTTGAGGCCGCCCTAGCAACCGTTGTGGTGTGAGGTTTCCAAAGACATTTTTTGTTTATGTTAAGACCAAGGATGTTTATATTGTCAACAGGAGAGACGATAGAACCGTCGAAAGAGAGATAGGAAAGTTAGAAGGTGTCTTAGAGGGGGAGATTTGTAGAAAGTTGAGTTTTTAAAGAACTGAATTTCACAAGGTTCAGACTACCCCACCCGGAAATTCTATCCAGATCTGCTAGAATCGGAAAGATTAAGACGAGAAACAATTCTAGAAGTAAAAGAGAAGGAGCAGAATTGAAATGAGTTGAAGAATGAGGGTTGAGTCATCGGCATATGAGTGAATAGAGTTAAATGTGCAGGTGAGATCATTAATGAAAAGTTGGAATAAAGTAGGAGATAAGACAGAACCTAAGGAACAATTATTGAGCAGAAAGAAAGAAGAGTCGCCCCGTAGCAACGACCGATATTTAGCAATTTGAAAGAAAACTAGACATAAGCAAGCAAGAGAAGGAGGAAACCCAAGGGAGCTTGAAGAGCAGTGACGCGTGCATACCCGGTCAAAAAAAGCTTTGGATATGTCGGCGCCACCACACAGTCTCCCCGTAGTTCCCTAAGGGCGGAAAACCATCAGTAAGATAGGAAGTATATCTCGCCAGTAGACCTCGAGCGCCGAAAGCCGTACTGGCGATCGGAAAGAAGTGAATATATATATATATATATATATATATATATATATATATATATATATATATATATATATATATATATATATTTTTAAATATAATATATATATATATATATATATATATATATATATATATATATATATATATATATATATATATATATATATATATACTAAAAATAAATGTACCGATTAAAAGTACCGAATTTTTCGGTATCGGTACACAAAAAAACAAGTGGGCGATACCGATACATCGGTACTTTAGCAACAGTGTTGGCGATACCGATACCGGTACAAAATGTATCGCCCGATACAAGTACCCGGTACATGTATCGCGGTACTGCCCATCTCTGTATATATATATATATATATATATATATATATATATATATATATATATATATATATATATATATATATATAAATTATATATAAATATAAATATATATATATATATATATATATATATACAGGGTGATTCAAAACTCTCTGCGACAAACTCGGAGGGCTGATAGAGCAAACGATAAGGAACATTTATTGTTAAATAAGCTATGTTGTATGACGCTTCGTTTCAAAGTTACGGATGATGTAAGGTAAACCACGTGATGTTGTTTGACGCGTCGTTACTTCGTAACCGGAGATTTTGGGTATTCTAATGTTATGTATGTGTGCGTGCGTACATCTGTGTACTCAAGTCCAAGTCCTTGTACTTTCTGTAGGTGGTATGCATGGAGGCTTTGCTCTTGCAAGACCCGAACCACAGACGACTGATTTGAACCCATGGCATGGGCAATGGCACGTGTGCTAGTCGACGGGTCGTTGGCGACTCTCTCAAGCACCTCTTCTTCAAACGCAGGAGTCCTCGTATTACGCGGTCTTCCACCAATGCACCGGGGACGAAGGATCCCATTATCTCGAAGGCGCTGATGAAGGCGAGCAAACATTGTGTGGTGGGGTGATTTCTGTGTGGAAACCGTTCCCGGTACATGAGGTGCGCTCTTCGTCCATTTCCGTTCGCCGCACCGTAACACATTATCATGTCGGTTAACTTGGGAAGAGTGTAGTGATCCATTCGTAATCGATGCCTACACTGTACTGAATCAACGATGAATTGGGCAAGGTAAAGGTATTGCCACGTGTTTCCGAAGGACGTTAAGCGTACACACATGTACGCACGCACAAACACATTAAAATTGAGTAACCTAAATCGTCGGTAACCTACATGCGACGCGTCACACAACATAAACTAGTGTACCTTACATCATCCGTAACTTTGAAACGAAGCGTCATACAACATAGGTTATTTAACAGTAAATGTTCCTTATCGTTTGCTCTATCAGCACTCCGAGTTTGTCGCAGAGGTTTTGAATCACCCTGTATATATATATATATATATATATATATATATATATATATATATATATATATATATATATATATATATATATATATATATATATATATATATATATCAAAATAGCTCTGCTCTTACATATATATATATATATATATATATATATATATATATATATACTCTTATATATATATATATATATATATATATATACTATATATTTTTATTCAGCTAACTTCTTCAGACAGTATTCTCCGCTGGAACTCTCAGTATGTCGATAGAATTTGGCGGCTGATAAAGCTGCTATATATGTATATATATATATATATATATATATATATATATATATATATATATATATATATATATATATATATATATTCACTAGGGTAGTTCGCACAGGTAAGGTTTTACTAGACAGCGCTGCTCCTTGGTGGTGAAAAGTCCAATACTCTTACCAAAAATTTCGGATATCTTTACGAAGTGAGAGGATATAGTCGGTCAAGGGGAGAAAGCCATCACAAATGAAAGTAGGAGGTAACAGGAGGGTTTTTGTCAAGCAGAAGGAACCCTCCTGATCTTCCCATCGATAGCCTTTTTACCCCCAATGCCCACAATTGTTGGGGTTCGACAGAGTGTGACATTTTTCTCTCAGGCATTGGGCAGGAATAAAAATTATAGAGCTCTTAGGACGAAATACCCAAAGGCCTGGAGTGTGCTGCTGAAACACATGTACGCAACCTAAAAATCATTGATATTTAAGAATAAAATCTTGGAAAGCGTTGGAAAGATGGATACCAACTTACTAGTAGAGATGGAGTTATGAGAAGGTATTGACTAAGCAAGACAGACATCGGGAAAGTATCAGACACCTCGATGTTGCCTCCCATCTTGGAACAATTAGTGAGGATCGGCGTTGCCCCTCAGTGGGAGGCAGTGTGAAACAGGATTAACGTCTTTACCTCAGCAGGATGATGATCGGAATTAAATAGGAAAACCAAAGCCATCTAAAGCAAATTTCGCAGATGTGCACAGACGCAGACCTTAAAGTAAGTGGGATTAAATTCCGCAGGAAACAATATGTAAGATAATTCCACATAACAGAGGTCGCTGGAAAGAAGGAAGCAACACAGCGAATAAGTCTTGAGTTGCCAATGTCAACACAAAATTTATGTACAGACACTCTACCCTTGTGTTAAAGAAGACAAAAAAAAATTCATAACTTTAAAAACATCTTCCTTCGCGCCTAAAAATGTTTATTTTTATTTAAACTTTCGTTTGATATGTAGTACATTTAATAACTTACACTATTTACGTGGAGCCGTTAAGCAACTTTAACCATATATATATATATATATATATATATATATATATATATATATATATATATATATATATATATATATATATATATATATATAAATATATATATATATATATATATATATATATATATATATATATATATATATATATATATATATATATATATATATATATATATAATTAAGGAGTTAAATAATTTCTAGTTTTTTAAACTTTACAGCTTTTTTTTGACATATTAAAATTAACACTTTTTCCTTAGTATGATTTTAATTTTACTCTTAATTTTTTAGTTTTTAATCGGACTAAAAAATTTGTCACTCCAAATCCACTTGAACCATGCTAAAAAAAATTAAAAACTATAAGTTTTAAATTCTGTAAGTAACCTCGCATAACCCCCTTACTCTAATAAGTAGTATAAATTATGAAAAGAACCCATATAAAATACGAAAAGGGGATTTGCTTTGCGAAAAATAACAAAAAACAAGCTGACCATAATTGTGTAACCAATATTAATTAAAAAATAAAAAAATAAAAAGTTAAAACTTGAACTTAACTCTAAAGCGCCGAAAATCTTCACGGTGAAGAATTAACAAAATTAACAAAACATTTAATTAAAACAGAACAGTAATTATAATAAACATGTACTCACACACTTTCACTTAACACAAAACTACTTTGGTCATCACTGTAGGGTAGAACCTTTTGCAGATGAATGTTGAGATCCACTAGACGGCTATGAACTACCCTTGCAAATGACCAGTAGGGAGGTGGGTTCCTTAGTCATCTTTAGAGGAAAGCGGAAAGCGTGCGATCATGGGTCCTTCGTTTTGAATTGGACTTTGTGAGAGGTGGAAATGTGTGACTACTTGACCGTTAACGATGCACCCATAATTCAATATTGACAAAATGAGGACAGTAAAGAAACGGTGGAGGGTTTTTGTGATTTGGATCCCATATCTTAACAAGTGGTGTCTGAGAAAATTTAATACTCGTATTCAATGTGTCTTTAGAAGCTATTACCAAGCTTTATACCAAAATGAGGCAATCCGTATCTCCACTGGAGCCTTCCGATCGCCCCCCTTCCCGGGTGAGCCTTGAAGTTGAAGTCAATGTGATGCCACTCTCTCTTCAAAGATAATACATCATGTGTAAAAGTTATCTTCGTTTTCAAACCCCAATACCGTCTGCTCTGACACCGATTCTGCAGGAGGTACCTCAGAATCCTGATTACTGGCCATTTGCGAACACGGTTCATAACATCCTTAAATTCCTTAACATCCCTTTGCAAAAGGTACTGCCTTTCTCTTACGACGAAGGGTACACACCTTGGCTGTTCCCAGCTCCCACCATTTGCTTGGCTCTGACCTCTCTCTCTAAATCTAGCCATCCTGCTGCCTTGTTAAAAGCATCATTCCTGTCTCATTCCGCAGTTCATGATGAATTTACTCCAGCGTTTACTGACGGCTCTAAAACAGGGGACAGTGTGGGCGCATATGCTGCCTTTCCTGACCGCAAAAACTCTCCCATAACCTCCCCCCCCCTCATGCTTCAATTTTTACTGCAGAATTAATGGCTATAATGATTGCCCTTTCTCGAATTCTAATCCCTAACCAAGATCACTCTCATGTCATTTATTCAGATTCTCTCAGCGCGCTACAAGCGCTTAAAACCCATTATTCTAAAAACACAATGGTATCCGCTGTACAACAATTTCTTCGGCTGCTCCATTCCCGTAAGAAAAAGTATTTTATGTTGGACCCCCTCTCATGTAGGGGTAACTGACAATGAAATCGTTGATAGAGAGGCCAAAATGGCCGCTTCCTCTCTTCAGAGTTCCAGGTACCTCCTAGATACCATTCGGCAAGGCCTTCTCCCATCAACTGATTACTACCCTGCTCTCCGACAAGGCTTTCGATCTTGTTGGCAAGAGTGCTGGACGAGTGATCAGAGGGGAGTAAAACTCAGAAATATAAAGCCGAGCATTGGTGAGTTGTCTTCCTCCCACAAACGAAAGCGCTTACATGAGGTGATACTTGCACGCTTCCGTATTGGCACCAATATCACTCACCAATATCACTCACAGTCACTATATGTCACGGGACCCCCTCCCATTTGCAAATTTTGCCGTAGTCATACCCCGCAATCTATTCGCCATATCTTCATTGATTGTTCCCAGCTGGACCCTATTCGCCGTCGTCATTTTCCTACTTTACGATCCATAACACCTTCCAAATGATTATCCCATATGGCCATATCTTATCCGAATCTTCCCACTTCAGCAGTAAATTATTTTCTTGTATCTCCAAGAAGTGAATATTCTTCATAATATTTGATTTTGTTATGTAATATTAGGACCACTTATAATGCAAGGATGCACTTTTATTTAGTTTTTATTTATTTTTGACTGACTGAATATTCATTTCTCCATTCAAATCTTCCTTTGACGTTTGAAATATGTATGTGCCAGGTATGGGCGTAGGCAGGATTTGATTTAGGGGGGGGGGGGCAAAGGTTAAGTGATATAATAATAATATATGTATATATAATATATGTATATATATATATAATATAACTCCAAATAATAATAATAATATAACCAATAATAATAATAATATATATATGTATAATATAATATAATAATAATAATAATAATAATAATATATATATATATATCCATATAATAATAATATATATCATATGTAACTATAATATAATATATGTTATTTGTTTGTTTTGTTTATTTCATACGACACTCTTTTCAGCAGACGGGTGGTGTACGCGTGCGGCCTCTCCTCCGCCTCCCTCGTCTCAGCCCTACCCACCTCCTCCACCCCACTCTATCCCTCGCCAACACCCTACCCTCTTCCTTCCTCATCCCTCCCTCCTCCAGCATCTCCTTTATTCCATCCATCCACCTCCTTCTTGGTCTCCCCCTTCCTCTCCTTCCTATCCCCTCCACCTCCCAAACTCTCCTAACCACTCTCTGTTCCTCCATTCTCACTAGATGCCCATACCAACTTAACATTCCCTTCTCCGCTCTTCCCACCAACCCATTCCTCCAATCACATCTCTCCCTCACCACCCTATTCCTAATCCACTCCCTTCTGCTAACCCCACAAACCGCTCTCAACCCCTTCATCTCAAATACTTCCAACTTCTTCCTGGACCTGGCATTCAACCCCCACGTTTCACACCCATACAACACCGCTGGTACACAAATTTTTTTCAAACATACTTATCTTAACTTTCTGTGATAAATCCCCCCCTTTCCATAATTTCTCTCAGACCACTCAAAGCTCTCATTCCTTCTCCTACTCTATGTTCTATCTCCTCCTTCATCCCTCCCCCTTACCCAAAAATCCACCCCTAAATATCTAAAAATCTTTACTTCTTCCAATACTACACCCCTACGCGAACCTCTAGCCCCTCCCCCTCCTCTCTTTCCTCCTCCTCAAACACTAACACTTTGCTCTTACCTGGATTTATTTTAAGCCCCGTTTGTCCACACATTTCTCTCAAAACTCCCTCACCAAATACCTCAGCCCTTCCGCGTTCTTCGCCACTAGGGCATTATCGTCCTGGCACAGTATCATGTTTACTTCCCTTCTATCATTCCCATTCATCAATTCCACCCCCTCCCTCACCATTCCTCTGCACACACTCTCCATAAACAAATTAAATATTACGGCGACATTACACTTCCTCTCACCCCCCCAAACATCTCACTCTCCTCTAACACTCTCACACACATTCTACTTTTCCTATAAAGGCCCTAATACCTTTACCCAATTTACTCCATTTTCCTCCAACACCCTCCTAATTCACCCCTCTTCACTCTATCGTATGCTTTCTCTAAATCTAAGAAACACACACTTTTCCTTTCCTCTCTATACTTTTTTCCACAAAACATCTTTAGTGTAAACACTTGGTCCACACATCCTCTTCCCCCCCTAAATCCTCCTTGTTCTTCCCCCATTCTCCCCTCCGTTAAACCTCTTACTCTCTCAATCAGTATTCTCCCATACACTTTCCCTACCACACTTAAAAAGACATATACCTCTATAATTCCCACATTCCATCCTATCCCCTTTCCCCTTATACAGGGGAACCAAACAACCATCCTCCCAATCCTGTGGTACCTCACCACTCCTCCAACATATATTATATAACCTATACAGCCATTCCTCCACCTATACCTCCCTTCTGCAACATTTCCATTCTCACACCATCCAGACCTGCGGACTTCCCTTTTTCTCCTTTTCAAGGCCCTAATAATTTCCTCCATTTGTATTTCATCCTCCCCCTCCTTCCCACTTCCCCCCATCCTCGCCTCTTGCAAATCTTCCTCCCCTCCCCCACCCACTTCATTCAATAATCCACTAAAATACTCCCCCCACCTCTTCCTCACCCTGTCCTCTCCTCCTATCCACTCCCCATCTCCTCCCTTAATCCTCCCCCAACCCCTCCTTCTTCTTCCTTTTTATTTACTTCTTTCCAGAACATTTTGCTCCCCGATTCAAAATTTTTCATCACTTTTCTACACCATTCATCTTTTGCTCTTCTCTTCATCCTCTCCACCACCCTCTTTGCTTCCACTCTAAACCTTCTATATTCCTCCCAGCTTTCTCTTCTCCTTCCTAACCATTTCACATAAGCCTCCTTTTTCCTTTTCACCACCTCCTTCACCTCCTCACTCCACCATTCACTCCATTTCCTTACCCACCCTTTTTACTCCACATACCCTTTTAGCCTCTTCACATACTGCCTCTTTAAATCTCATCCACTCCCCTCCACCTCCCCAATTCCGTCTCTCGTCTCTCCACCTATCCTCCATGCCTCTCCTAAACTCCCTCTTACACACTAACTCCTCCAATTTTTCCACCTTTATTTCCTCTTTTCTCCCCTTTTCCTAACCATCACCTCTCCTCCCACCCTTATCCTGGCAACCACCAAATAGTGATCCGATCTCCCCGCCCCTCTAAATACGTTTACATCTAGTAATCTGCCTCTATCCTTCTCATTTACACACACATAATCCAGTACCACCCTCCCACTCTTCCATGTATACTTGTGATTTTCACTTTTTGAACCAAGTATTCCCCACTATCATTCTTCTTTCAACACACAACTCTAACAGACTTTCTCCATTAACATTCCTCTCCCCTACCCCAAATGGTCCTATTATTCTTCCCACCCCCCTCCCTTCCCACTCCTTCATTCACCAATAGACAAAATTTATCATTTACCCCGAAACTTTCCCAACCCTCATTCAACTCACTCCAAAATCTTTCTCTCTCCTCCTCCCTCGCTCCATTCACTGGTGCATATGCGCATATAAAAACCCACATTTCCCACCCGAATTTCACTCTTACCCACATTATCCTCG
>JABUQX010009552.1:30000-34259 GCA_015478945.1 Trachelipus rathkii | reverse complement strand
TCTCCATTCTCCATCATTCTAACACCATTTCTGCCATCCCCACCTGGAATTCTTTCATAACCCCATCGATATACAAATTGAATAACCAAGCAGACATAACACAACCCTGCCTCACTCCGCTATAATCCTAAACCAATCACCAGTGACACCATTTATTACACCACCGCTCTACTATCGTCATACATACTTTTGATTCCATTCAGAAGCCTACCACCCAACACCATATATATCACTAATACCTGCCATAAGCTTCCCTATTAACTCTTATCATACGCCCGTTGTAAATCCATAAAACCTAATATAATTTATTCTTCTTCTCCCTATTTTTCTCAATCATTTTGTTCAATGTAAAGTTTGATCCACACATCCTCTACACTCCTAAACGCACGCTTGTTCTTCACCAATCAGTCCCTCAGCAATCGACGCACTCTTTCAACCAAAATACCAGCATATACCTTCCCTACAACAACTCAATAAACTTATTCCCTATAATTTCTACAGTTCCCCTTATCTCCCTTTACCCTTATATAAGGGACTATTACTGCTCTCTCTCTTCCAATCCCTTGGAACTATACCTCCATAAACGCTTTATTACACAACTTCCAAATCCATCAATCACCATCTCTCCTCCGCTCTTGATCATTTCACCAGTAATTCATCTATACCTGCAGATTACCATTTCTTCAACTTTCTCACTCACCATTACCTCCTCTTACTAATAACCTCTCATCCCCAAAAACCTATTCCTTCTTGCACCATCAAAAACACACACCCACATTCACTAACACCTCATTATTACTGTTAATATTGTGCAAATTTTCGAAGTGTTTCTTCCACACTCCCCTCACATCCATTTCATCAAGTACGAAAGCACCAATCCTATTCATTTTCTAAGCAGATTCCCCTTTTCTCATTCTTAACCTTTCGCGTTTCCTTCCAGAAGAACTTCCTATTCCCTGTATGTCCCTCAATTCATCCTCCTTCCAACAGTTCATTTACCTCTTCTTTCTCCTACGTATGCACCTTTTAGTATTTCTTTTTTCCTCCTTATATAATTCCAATCATCTTTCTTTTGAAACTTCATCATTTGCTTTTAGTACATTCAACCACGCTTCTTTTTTACCTTTAACCCTTTTCATCTCCCTTCATTCCCCCCCTCCTCTTTAAATTATTTCTTCCCACTTTAGCACATCCACACACTTCCTTTGCCACTACTAACAATTGCTTCCTTCATTTGCCCCCAAATTTGTTTATCAACCTGTTCACATTCAACCGATTTACTAGGCGAGCGCTCTTACATACTTATCCTTATGACCGTTCACTTACTTCTCACTCTTAATTTTTACCTACTTTTCCTTTCGTATCACCTTCCTCTCCATCCAAGCCCCCACTAACTTAATTTTACATAGAACAACATAATGATCCGATAATCCCATTCCTAAACCCCTCACTGATTTAACATCCAACACATACTTCAACATCTCCTTCTTCACCAACACAAAATCAATCATACTTTTCACTCGATACCAATCTCTACCTACACCAACTCTAGTATACTTATGGATACTTTGGTGTTTAAAGAAAGTACGTTACACACATTTACCTCTCTCTTCACAGAATCAAATCACCTCCTACCATTCTCATTTTCTCCCGCCCACCCCAAAACCACCTATTATACCATCCCTTTTTTGATCACCTATCCAACCATTCAGGTCCCCCAATACTATCAATCTGAAGCTCCTACTTACCCCATCCAGAGTATCATTCATAATATATATTAATATAATATATATATATATATATTATATATATATATATATAGAAATATATATAATTATATATATAAATATATATATATATATTATATATATATATATATTAATATAATATATATATAATAATATATAATAATATATATATATATATAATATATATATATATAATATATATATGATAATTATTTATATTCTATGCCAGTAGTTAGAAAAAAAACAAATATATGTACTGTCGTAGCAGGTAGTTGATTATGAAAATATAATAATGAGACTAATATAGATATTATTATTGTTTCAGAAATTGTAGAAATAAATGATTAATGATTAAATAGATGTAAAGTAAAGTAAAAATAACTATAAGAGTCGCAGGCTTTCAAATATACGCCTTTATTGTTTTTGGAAATAATAGAATAAAATACAACGTGCTAATAAATCCAGTAGGAAGAGAAATCTTAAGAAATATATAAAACAAGAAGGGATTGAAATAAAGAAGAAAGAAAATATACTTTGGAAGTATAAAAACAATTCAAGAAGTCATTTAGGTTGCGCAACCAAGAAGAAAGAGAAAAGTAAAACCAGAAGGAAATAGAAAGGAAACCAATTATAAAGAATAACAAGAAAATATAAGATCATCATCATCATCATTCATTGAAGTGATTCATCTCATCATCATCCTTCACAGTAATATAAGAATAAAAGAAGATCACAGTTAATATCGATATCATCTTGAGGTAAGTTAAGTTACCATCCAATAACAGTGCGCTACTCTGCCCTTTCATCGTACAAACAGGATGATATCCAGCAAAGAGAGATGCCCTACCTTTTCAGGAAAAGAAGACGAATACAGAAACTGGAGAGAACGAGTGGAGGATTGGTTGATAGTGGAGGAAAAAGTAAAATATCCTGGGTTGGAAATACGTCTAGCACTGAAAGATAAAGCCCACGAAATATGTATAGATTTAGAAAGAGAAGAGTTAAAGAAGGATAAAGAGGGAGTAGAATTGATATTAAAAACCCTGGATGCAGTATATAAAAAAGACAGTAGGATGGATAAATTGGAGAAAACCATGAAATTATTTCGAATTGAAAGAAGAAAAGATGAAACCATGAAAGATTATATACTAAGATATGAAAAATATTCCAGGGAATGTGAAAATGCTGGAGGTGGTAAAATGTCACAGGAAATGAAAGGAAGTCATCTTCTGGGACAAGCAAAATTGAATTCAAATGATCTTCATGTAGCGTTGGGAGCCTGCGGCAAGGAAGAATATAGTTATGGAAATATTAAAAATGTACTCACACGCATTTTTCAGGAACAAAAGGAAAAAGTAGAAGAGAATAAAGAAGATTGTTGGATGGAAGGAGACAAGAAGAATCCGGTTAACAAGAAATATGGAACTATTACTAAATGTTTTAGGTGCAGATCAGAAACACATTGGGCGAACAAATGTCCAGTGAATACGAGATTGTGTTATATTTGCAACTCAAGAGAACATTGGGCAATAGATTGTCCAAAGAATTGGAAGAATAAAGGAAAAATAGAACAAACAGAAAGAAATAAAGGTAATCAAAGAGAAGAGATAAGATACGTCTGGCAAATGAACAATGATGAAGAACAAGAAAGTTTGGAGGAACTGCAAGATGAAATATACGGCATAATAGACTCCGGAAGTGCAAGAACAGTGTGCGGCAATTTTTATATGGAAAGAATTTTAAGTAGATTAACTAAAGAACAAATTGAAGAAATGAACAATAAAGCTATAGAAGATCACACTGTGTTTCATTTTGGAGAAACAGTATGTAAAGGGATAAAGAATGTAGATATACCTACAAAATTAATGGGAAACAAAGTGAGTATAAGAACTACAATAATAGAAGGAAACGTTCCCTGGTTGATTGGAAAGGAAACTTTGGAGAAAATAGGAGCAGTTATAGACTTCGAGAAAGGAATAGTTATAGCAAAACGATTTTCAGACTACATAATACCATGTAAAGGGAAGAATGAAAAACATCTGAAGATCTCATTGATTAAGAAAATGGAACCGCACAAGATGTGGCTTGGAATAGACAGAGAGTGGTGGACCAACAAGGAAATAATTGGAAAAAGAATAGAAAAACTGCATTTACAATTCGGACATGCTAGTAGTGGAAAATTAATTGGAATTTGTAATGATGCATATAAGAAGAATGAAGAGTATCAAAGATTTAAGAAGACCTTGGAAGAGAAAATAAAAGAAATAGTGGGCAAGTGCGATACATGTATAAAATATAAAAGAACTCCAGCTAGGCCAATAGTTGGAATGCCTATGGCAAAACAGTTTAATGAAGTGGTGGCACTTGATTTAGGAGAAATGGAAAATAGAAGATTTTTAATGATGGTGGATCTAGCAACAAACTATTGTCAGGCAGCATGGATAAAAGATAAAAATCCACTGACAGTGGTAAAAGCATTTATGGGGAAATGGCTGTCTGTACTTGGAACAC